>OY728129.1:1853480222-1853690222 GCA_963277665.1 Viscum album | reverse complement strand
TGGGATGGGTCATTGATGAGGATGAGGTCTTGCACATTCATGGAAACATCTAGGTTCCTACAGAAATCTGGGAGAATTTATATCAGAGTCTCTTGCCTATGTTTGGGAATTGCATCCTAGTCTTACCAAAATGTACTATGACTTATGTCTCCAGTATTGGTGGCTGAGGATAAAAAGGGAGATAACTAGTTTGGTTACACGGTGTTCCACCTATCAGTAGGTGAAGGTAGAACACCAGTGACCAACATGAACTTTACTACAACTAGCCATGCCAAAGTGTAAATTAGATGAAATAACTATGGATTTAATGATGGGTTTACCTAGATTACCTGGGGGCAGTGAAAAAGTGTGGGTGATCGTAGACAAGTAGACAAATATTGCTCACTTATTACCTTTTAGAGTGTTGTTTTTAGTGGAAGAGTTAGGGTGGATATATATCAGGGAGATCATGTGACTTCACGAAGTTCTACATACCATAGTATCAAATAGGGAAACTCAATTCATGTTGTAATTCTAGAAGGGGTCATAGAAGGAACTAGGTTTACTGGTACTTTTGAGTACAACCTATCACCCTCAGACTGACATTCAGTCCAAGCATATGATACAGGTGTTAGAAGACATGCTCCAAGCATGCATCCTAGATTTTAGAGGATCTTGGGATAAAAACCTTCCTATTATTGAATTTTCTTATAATAATATCTTCTAAAAAACTATACATATGGATCCTTATGAATCCCTATACACAGGTCATTCCATTCACCCCTATGCTGGTTAGAGGTAAGAGAGGTAGTGCTATTGGGACCTCATCTCATTCAAGAGACTTTGGAGCAGGTAAAAATTATCAGGAAGTGAATGGATACAACTCAGTCTAAGCATAAGTCTTATGTCGATTTTCACCACCGAATTTTGGAGTTTGAAGTGGGAGATCATATATTTTTTCATGTTTCTCCTAGTTTGGGGCATCGACATATTTATAAACAAGTGAATCTAGAACCTAGGTTCATTGGACCCTTTGAGATCTTGAAGAGAGTCGAGATGGTAGCCTATTGGTTAAAGTAACCACAAAGTTACCTGACCATGAATGAAATCTTACATGTTTCAAAACCTTTCCATTATCATTTAGATACATCTCATGTTCTTTATCTCGATGAGGTTGAGTTAGATGTTGATGCTTTTTTTAAGGAGTATCCAGTTCATATAGTTGATCGAAGCATGAAGGATCTTCAAGGAAGGTCAATTCCTTTGGTTTAGGTGTTGTGTTAGTACCGATGTGTATAGGATGAGACCTAAGAGTGAGAGGATAGCATACATTCTCATTGGATGGAACTATTCTCAGATGATGTCGTACCTCCCTCAGAAAGCCAACTTGAGGATGAATTGTTTTAAGGAGTGGAGGTTGTAACATCCTGTTTTTTCTCATGAGGTACATATCCTTTAAAATTTGACTTTAACTTTTATTTTTATACAAATAATCACTCTTAAAGTTTTAAGGAAGGGTTCGAGAGCACTCAAGGATTGTTCGGAGCTCATAGATCTGGTTTTTGAGAAAACTGAAACAAGCTCATAGTCAATGCACAATTAGTAGTAACCTTGTGTTCCAATCGTACAACCATATAAAGTGGATAAAGTTTTGAAAAACCATGTGAGGGAGACCTCATGGACATGAAAAATGGTGCATGTTTATTGAACAACTAAAATGAATGATTAGCACACATTTTGTCTAAATGTGAACCTAACCATGTAAAGGGGTGGAGACCTTGGGCAGTGAGCACACAAAGGATGTTCATGGTTAGTTAAAATGTGCACCTAGCCATGCAATGGGGTGTGCCACTTAAATAGTGGTGGTGCACAGTTGGATCATAGTTTGGGAAACCGTGCAAATAAACTGTGTGCCATTTAAAAATGGGTGAAATTCTCATTTGACCCTCTATACTTTTAATCTCCTCCTCCATTTTATTTTTTTCTTCATGCACAATATCCATCTTGTTCAGTCTCTTTTGGCATCTAACCTAGGATATGAGATACCTCCTCCGTCTGGCATCCATTTCACTCACTGTTAGTCATGTTGGATCCATCTCGGTAAGCTCTTCAATCCTCTTCATTCCTTTCTTCATTTATCTCATCATATGGAATGCTAAATCTATATGAGATAATATAACCTATTTTTAGGACATTCATTTATTTCTATTATTTCTTCCATTCTTTCCCTGATTAGAGTCCAATAATGGATGAGGAGTCTACTACCCATCTAAGGTAGGTGGTTTATACTCAAAGAATCTAGAATTTATGAGTTGGATAAATGGGATTAAAATAATCTATGTCCCATGGTTACTTAATTTCCTGGACAAAGGTATCATATGAAAATTCATTCTAGTATGGGATGTAGCTGGTGGGGCTAGGTATAGAGATAGACATGTTTAATGAAGATCATGTCAGATCCCTTTATATCTTGAGTAGAAACGATGCTTGATAGAGACTTCTCTTTGCTTACATTTATGAATTTGAGAATTTATTTTTGTTGTCAACACTAAAAAGGCCAATGGGGTCACACTTTGTGATTGAAAAAATGAAGATTTACTTTTTCTTAGAGATGTGTTCTAAATTTTTTTTAGAGTTTATCCAAAAGAAGTTTTAGATGGGTATTCACATGGTATTTCATATGATATAATACATAGTGAAGTTGGTGATAACTTTCCAAAAGTGTTTTGTATATGATTTCACAAGTTTTTATATATGATACAATATAAGGTGAAATAGAATTAAGTCTATGAGGCTTTAGTGCAAGTGAAATGTTGAAGGGATATGTCCTAAATCCTTGCACATTTGATGTGTAGTTGGCTATAACATTTTTAATTCTATAAAACATCATACGGTATGATATCCTTGAATGAATAATACTTCTTAGGTATATAATTCCTCATGATATGGGGATATCATAAGGCTTAAATACCTTGGATATATCATAGAATATATCCTACGTTAGATTAACAATCAAGTCATAATCATTATCATTTGATTCCCTTCCATAAATAGCTATCACTGATAACAAGTGTTTCATTAAATGAAATGAATAAGAGAATAAAAATAGACGAGGTTCAGAAAAGGGCTTGTAAACCGCATGGATATCTCATACGTTTCATAACATATGAGTTAATGCATGGATAACTCAATAGTGTCGTGAGAGGCTATAAAAGGAAGAAAACATGATCAATATGGTTTGGTTCTACCCCTTGTAATTTTTCCTTACCCAAAGCTCTCATTTGTTTCCTCATTTTCACTATAAGTCATTAACATGTCATGGCGAGAAGAATAATCCCACCCGAACATTGGGTGATTCCTTCAACATGTGGATACACTAAAGAGGAGAGATTTCTTTTGACTGCCTATTTGTGATCTTCATAAGGCATGTGGGGTGAAGGCAGTAGTGACAACTTAAAGGTGTAAGGTACACACACTATCTATTGTGTATAATAAATGTTAATACATCCTTATAAACCCAACAATACATTTTTTTTATTTTTTTTTCATTTATTTTTATTGATTATTCTCCTTGTAGATCTTGTTTGTGGGTTTTGTGTGTTTATCCCACTACTTATGGTCATAGAGATGTCTTGAAAAACCATTTATTGGTATCAGATTAATTCCAGTGAAGAGTTAATTGGATGAAAAAATTGTAAAAATTTAAATGTTTTAGTGTTTTCCCCAAACCATGATCTTGGTTATAAAACCACATTGTGGTTTTCTTACTATGAAATATAATATAATTTTTTACATTACCATGTCATGGTTTGTTGACCCAAACTTAGAACATGATCTGAAACATCGAGGGACCACCTGGATCTATAGTAAGCCGAGTGTGCCACCCCAAGATAGACTCCTATATATTGGATCGGGTTATACCAAATATGCACAAGAGGGGGTGAATTGTGTATTTTACAATTTCTTCGAAAATTGTGATGATTCCCAAATTTGTCCTTTATCTTTATGAGAATGTTTATGCAGTGGAAAATAAACAGATTGAAGGATGCATGGATGTATAGTGGTTTAGGGAATAGAAGGCCCCTAGTCCACTCCACCAATGTTCTAATCCACGAGCTTGGTGATTTTCACTATCTAGTCCTCTTATCAACATACTGTCCACAATTGAGTGAAGGAAGTTGACACCTTTACAAGATAAGGCTAAAAAAGAGCCTTTTGGTTCATACATAGAACTAAATAAACAGCTTAATATGAGAATCCAGTTACTCAAAATGAAAAGAGTATTTTTCTAAAAATACATTCCAGTTGTTCTTCACAGTTGCAATAACACACAACAGACAGTAGATGGATCGTTGTCTTCAGAAAATATGTTCTTTAGGTAAGTGCAGTTCTGAGTCGATCCAGTTGCAAATAGATCTTGAAATAAAATCAGAAACTTTAACAACAATAGATTCATGATAGATCTTTGATTTAGAATAAGAATCTTTAATGATTTTCGTTTTCTTTATAAAAATAGAGTCTAATAGATCTTAGTAGCAGCAGATCTGTCTGACTTGTATATCTCTGTAAAAATTGCAGTCGAAAAACTCAAGAGCTTGTTCTTATAATATTTTTCATGATGATTCATCTCATTATTTGTAATTCAAAATAATATAGATATAAAAAGAATAAAGACAAGTGTTTTTATTTCAAATTTAGATCCACAAATGTCACCTTAAGAATAATGATATTAAAATGTTTGAATATCCTTAATAATCGGTATGAAATACTCCTCTTAAATCGATCTTTTGAATCACAAATAAATGGATTTAAAATATTCAAAGATGTGCTTTAATATTAGGCTTTGAATCTGGCTTGAAATCAGCCTGATATTCCGCATAAAGACCGTTGCATGATAAAGTCATATTTTTAATCTCTGATTCTAAATGTAGGGTTGATGATCTATTCTTCAAATGCAAGGTTGATCTCAAACTTAAGGTTGATCATCCATACTTTTCTCTTCAACTTTCAAATGTATGGTATATTATCCATACTTTCCTCTTTAGCAAAACATAAGATACATGATCCATAATTTTCGATAGAATGTAAGGTTCATTATAAAAGTAAAGTTGATGATCCATACTTTTATGAAGCAAACGTAATGTTCCATACTTACGTAAGGTTCTTCTTCCATACTCTTCTGATATTATAAAAATAAGGTTCCTTCCAAACGTAAGGTTCATTTACCATATCTTTCTGATAACGTATGGTTGATTAACCATACTTTTCTGAACTCCTGTAATGTACACATAGAATTTTATCCTTACGCTATGCTTTTCAACGTAGGGTATGAACAATGTTTTCAGAACACGCTAAAATGATTTCCAAACACTTTTTCAAATATTCCATGCAGATTAAACGCTTTAATATTATTCCAAAATAGAAATATAAAGAATATTAATTTCCTAAAATATACTCAAAGTAAAATCATTAGAATAAAAAACAAGGGTATTTGTGAGCATCAAAATCATCATAAAAAGATAGAGATTTTTGAAAAAATACATGCTCAACAATCTACCCTAATCATAATATTATAGAGTATTGTTGAAAAAAACACTTTATCAACAATATCCCCCTTTTTGATGATCACAAAACCCATGAAATAACCCATGAAATTAATTGCATATAATTTAGAAATTTGCAAGGATAAAATAATATTTTATTTTAACAGAATTATTTCAACAAGAAATAAATAAAGTGTTATCCATAGTTCTCCCATATATAAAGAAAATATTTTTTTTAAAATTTCTTTAAAATTTCTTTTAGAAATTTCTCCCCCTTTATAAATTAAAGAAAATTATATTTTTTGTTTATCCAAATTTCTCTCATAAAGGTAAAACATAAAAAAATATAAAATGTTGTATTATATCCAAATTTATCCCCCTGAGAAAAATATTTATCCATTTTCTTAAAATAAAATGTTGTGTTTATCCAATTTCTCCCCCTTTTAGTGATATAAAAAACAACGATAGAATAATGAATATAACACTTTTAATGTACCACTAAACATAAGTAAATGCTATCATAAACTGTTTATCAATAATTGAATATGGATTCTGGCATTCTAACATAGAAAAAATAGTAAAACAAATTAAAAACACATAAAAATGAGATTCAAAAATATTTTATTGAAAATATTTATACAAGTACATAATTGAGCCAGGAATCAAGGTTGGGATAAAAGAGTTGAAAATAGGTTTCAGCACCTTTGAACAAATTCCTTTAGATATTCTAACTGCATTACCAACCTCTTCATTAGTCCATCTCCTAACTGAATTATCATATCTCTTCCAACCTGAGTCAAATGAACATCTTCAATCAGATTGACTCTGAAAAACTCATGAAATATTTATTCCTTTTCCATGAACTGATTTATATTTTTAGTGAACCTATTCAGTAACTCTCTTACTCCTGGTTCAGTTGATGTAATCTTCTCAACAAGATGCTTTTGATTATCCAACAGAACAGACAGTGGAGCATTATTACATTGTAAGTCCTGAAACCTATCATTCATGTTGCTCATTACATATGTAATGTCCTAGAATATTTTGATTAAATCAGGTGGAGTACTTGATGTACTGGATTGACTTCATGTGATAGTTTCAAACTATTTCTCCATAAAAGTTTTGAATTCTTACAAATCTAATTTCAGTAAAACTTTAGATTTTAATTTTCCAACTTCGGCTAACATCTCCTTCTTAAAAACTTCCACTTCCCTTTTTGAAACTGAACTATTTTTCAAGTTCTGAAACTTCTATCTCTCCTTCTTTAATGCTCTTCTCAAAGAAGCATTTTCATCTTGAATTCTATTAAATTTTATGATTAAATCCTCCAAATGATTATTCTCAGAATTAGAGGTACCCTATGATTGATTCTCAACTTGATTTATCAAAATTAAAGTCAATTGTTGAGCATCAGATATCTGATCTATAGCCTTCTCCACTGGTTGCTCAACCGATTTTTCCTCAGATTCATTAACTAACTCATCCACAGAAAAATTTTCATTTAAAACTTCAGTATGAACTTTATATGGAATCTTTCCTCTATTCCCATTTTCATCAGGTTGTTTCTCCTCATGATCATCTTTATTTACTTCCTTTAAAATAGGTTATTCTTGAAATATTTCTTCTTGAATAACTTCAGCAGGTTGTGTAGATTGTTTTTGAACAGATTTAGTTCGAGCCACTTCAACTTCTCTAGGATCTTCCTCTACCTGAGATACAACTTCCTCTTCAATTTGAGGTACACCTCAATCTGAGAAACAACTTCTCTTATAAATCTGTAGCTTAAAAGATCTCCAGTTGTAACAACATTTGTTTGAATAGGTTCTTCACCAGCATGAGACGCTCTGTGTATTTTCCTCTGAAGTCCCTCTCGACTTCCCTCATCAAAAGGTGAAAAAACTTCTTCAAATATAATTCTTCTTGATGTTTTTGAAACATCACTGGTCCTTGATTCTGATATTCCTTATTTGGGTTTCCCAGTTTGCTCTCCCTGAGCAGACTCCTGATCTTCATCAGCACCAACAATCATAATCTTTCGTTTCACAGTGCTCCAAAAAAATCCTATTTTTCTTAAATTTATAGCATTGAACATGTTACTATAATGACATCACACTCTTGCATCTACTAATCTCACCATATCAGACTTAAAAAATAATTTTTAAATGAACCTCCCATAGGGATAGAAGTTCATTCTAACCTCTGATTGAAAACAGTAGTTCAAATACCTTATCATATAACGAGGAAAATTCAACTTGATGTCACTCAGAAACAGAAACATAAAATACATATCATGATATAAAATCTTCTCCATTTTAGACATCCTTGGGGAAATCTCTGTTTGAATAAATTTTACAAGAAGTTTTTGATCTGGCTCTAGATCCTTGACTAACATCTTTCGGATATTCATAGAACCAAATAAAAATGAAATAATGTCCTATGATTTATGTTCATTATATCCAATGGATTTCAAATAAAAGTGATAAACTCCCTCAAGAGGGAAGTTTATTATTCTAGCTATTTCCACAGACGAAATAGAAAAATCTCGATCTTCAATTTTCACGAATATGGAATCCTCTGTATCTCCAAGACTAAAATGAACAGATTTAAAGAAATTTCACAACTCTACCTCATATAGAAATTATGTATTTTCATCACTAAATGTTTTTTTGAGATTTTGAAAGACCAAATCTTTCTTCAGTGTTAGATTGGTCTAGTACATCCATTCCAAATCAATTACTTTGCCCTGTAAGATCTTCCTTCCTACTGAACATTGACGCTTGGAGTTACTAGCTTATCCTTCCTCAATTCTCTTTGTCTTGGGAATTTCTGTCTCAAAGTTATGAAGGATTGAAGGTTTAGGGTTTCAAAGGTTCATTCAAAGGTAGACGAAGGAGGTAAGGGTTTTAGTGTTTCAAAAGGTTTTAAGAAAATGAATGGGTTTGGAATTTGAAATGGGTTCTGACAACCTTGTTTCCCATGTCATTACATACATAATAATTATTGTATTATTTAAAATAAAGTAAAAAAGTATGCGGAAAAAAAAATATTATAGTACATACGAAATTTTAAATTATCCTAAAATAAAATAATTAAATTATTTAAAACAGTGAAGATTAAAATAAAATAAGAATTATTATAATCAAATAAGTAAAATTAAAATTAAAATTTCATTTAAAATTAAATAAAACTAACTCCCCCTTAATAAAATCAAACCTTGTAGTGGGAAGTGGTTTAGTAAAAATATCAGCTAATTTAATTTCAGTAC
Organism: Viscum album; assembly: GCA_963277665.1. Taxonomy (NCBI): domain Eukaryota; kingdom Viridiplantae; phylum Streptophyta; class Magnoliopsida; order Santalales; family Viscaceae; genus Viscum; species Viscum album. The sequence continues at coordinate 1,853,681,435 of OY728129.1, read as the reverse complement.
TTACAAATTCTAAGAGTATATCCTTTTTAAGAACATGATATCTTAGAAAATGATATCTCATATCAATATGCTCAGTCCTATAATGATTAATAGGATTTTTTGAAATATTTATTAGGCTTGTATTATCACATAAAATAGATCTATTATTAAAATTTAGTCCAAATTCCATAAGAGTGTTTTTCATCCACAATACTTGTTCACAGTAACTACTTGTAGACTCATATTCTGCCTCAGCTGTTGACAAGGCAACTGAGTGTTGTTTTTTACTAGACCATGAAACTAAATATTTTCCTAAAAAATGACAGGTTCCTGAGGTGATTTTTCTATCTAATCTACAAATTCCAAATTCAGCATCGGAATATGAAATTAAATTAAAATCAAAAGTTTTTAGATGGAGAATAGATTGAAAAAAAGTTCCTTTTAAATATCTAAAAATTATTTTGACAGCACTTAAGTGAGATTCTTTAGGATTTGATTGAAATCTTAGGCAATGACATACTAAGTACATTATATCTGGTCTGATTTCTATAAGATATAATAAACTACCAATCATACCTCTATATAACTTTTTGTCAACTGATTTTCTAGTTTCATCCAAATCAAGTTTTATATTAGTAGACATAGGAGTTTTATATGTCTTTCTATTTTCAAGTACAAATTTCTTCAATAAATCAGTAATGTATTTTATCTGATTCAAAACATTTCCAAAATCTTTTTGATAAATTTGAAGTCCTAAAAGGAAATTTAATTCTCCCATCATACACATTTCAAATTCTTTTTGCACTAAGTTTGAAAAATCATGAAAAAGTTTTTTTATCCAAAAATTACATCATCAACATAAACTTGAACCAATAAAATATTAGAGTTTATAGTTTTCTTAAATAATGTTGGATCTTCCATTCCAACAGTAAAATCATTTTTCAAAATAAAAGAACTTAATCTTTCATACCAATCTCTAGGTGCTTGTTTAAGGCCATAAAGAGCTTTAGTAAGTTTAAAAACAAAATATTGTTTTTAAAAATTTTCAAAACCAATAGGTTACTAAACATAAACTTCCTCCATTAAATAATCATTTAAAAAGGCAGACTTAACATCCATATGAAATAATTTAAAGTTCATATGATATGCATAGTCTAAAAGGATTCTAATTGATTCTAATCTAGCTACATATACAAAGGTCACATCATAATCTATACCTTCTTTCTGATTATATCTTTTAGCTACTAGTCTTGCTTTATTTCTAGTTATTATTCTTTGATAATATTGTTTATTTTTAAAGACCCATTTAGTTCCTATAACTGGATAGTTCTATGGTCTTTAAACTAAATTCCAAACTTCATTTCTCTTGAACTGGTTTAGTTCTTCTTGCATTGATATCATCCAACTTTCATCAACTAAGGCTTCTTCTCATGTCTTAGGTTCTAATTGGGATAGAAAAGCAGAGGATTCAACAAGATTTCCTACATTTCTTCTAGTTTTTATTCCAGTGTCTAGGTATCCTATAAAAGTTTCTAAAGGGTGATTATTTATGGTTCTAGACAGTCTAGGTGGTACACTATTAGGTTCATCAGTGTCATGTTCTTCTGAGCTGGACTAAATTTTATTTATATCTTTTTCAAAATCATCTTTCAAGTTCTCAAGTATCATGTTATTATTAGAGTCAGATTCATCAATTTGATCTTTCCTTTTCTCAAAGGGACCAGATTCATCAAATTTCACATGAACTGATTCTTCAACAATACTTGAATTTTTATTAAAAATTATACAATCTTTTTAAGTTGTAGAATATCCTAAGAAAATTCCTTCACCAGATTTTGGATCAAATTTACCAAGATTGTCCTTGGTTTTCAAGGTGTAAAACTTGCCTCCAAAAACTTTAAAGTACTTTAATTTTAGTTTTATGTTATTGTAGAGTTCATAGGGTGTGTTTTTGAAAATAGGTCTAATTAAAACTCTATTCATTATATAGCAGACTACACTTACAGCTTCTGCCCAGAAATAGGTAGGAAGACTGTATTCATTTAGAATAGTCCTTTCCATTTCCTAAATAGTTCTATTTTTTCTTTTAACAATATCATTCTGTTGAGGTGCTCTTGGTGCAGAGAAGGTGTGTTTAATACCTAAATTTGAGCAAAAGGAATTGAATTCAAAATTCTCAAATTCTCCACCATGATCACTTCTTAATGAAATTATTTTAAATCCTTTTTCATTTTGAACAACTTTGAAAAAACTTTCAAATATAGTAAAAGCTTCATTTTTATATTTTAGAAAATAAATCCAAGTAAATCTAGAATAGTCATCAACTAAAACATATACATATAATTTACCATCCAAACTTGCTATTCTGGAAGGTCCAAAAAAATACATATGGATAAGTTCTAGAGGTTTAGATGTAGCAATTTTGTTAATATATTTGAAGGATGATTTGTGTTTCTTTCCACGTTGACATACATCACAAAATCTGTCACTATCAAATTTAAGAATAGGTAAATTAGAAACTAGTTGTTTCTTAGATAACTTATGTAAAGCATATATATTGCAATGTCCAAGTCTTCTATTCCAGATCCAAGATTCATTTATCTTAGTATTTAAACAATTTAATTTTTGTTTACACAAGGAATTTAAGTTCATAGTATAAACATTATCAATTTTGGGTACTCTAAATTTAAACAATTTACCTAAAAAAAACAACAGTTGTTAGAAAAATCAAAAAAATAACCATCATCACATAGTTGCGAGATATTTATCAGGTTGTGTTTCAATACTTGTATATAGAGTACTTTATTGATTGAGACAGGTTCTGGATCTCCAAAAGTTCCAATGCCAATTATTTTACCTTTGGTATTGTCACCAAATGTGACTAATCCTCCATCCTTTTGAGCTAATGTTTTAAAGTTTGATGAGTTCCCACTCATATGCCTGGAACATCCACTGTCCATATACCATATTTCAGTTCAGCTTTTGTGACCTACTTCCTGTAAAGGTATTCAAACAAAAGTTTGTTTTGGTATCCATATTCTATTGGGTCCAGTATTGTTAGCTAGAAAATATATGAGAATCCAGACTTGCTTTGTTTTTATATAATCAATAAAATCATATAAACTGCTTGCAACAAAGGTTTTATTAATCTCACTTATTTGAGGTTGCCTTAAATAACAATTTTTAGACATGTGACCTTTGTTTCGTAGTAGTTGAAAATTATACCTTTTGTACATGGAATAAAATAATTATTATACAGTTTGGGTTTCTCACCTTTACTATCTATTCCATATCTTTCCTTTTTCATCACATTCTTTCCAAGAATTTCATTTAGTGAATTTTCTCCTTTTGTAAAAACAAGCGCTGTATTTTTTTATGTCTCTAATTCTGTTTCCAATGTTTTTATTTTAGTTTCATTATCTGTACAATTTGTGTTTGATGAGTTATATTTTTTAGTTAACTCTTGATGTTGTTTTAGCAGAGTGTCTCTTTATCCTAAAATAGCAGTGTGAATATTTTTCAGTGATTTATATTTCTTAAATAAGGAATCATATTTCTCTTCCAGCATATTACAATAGGATGCAAGTTTATCATTTGAGCAACTAGAACTAGAATCTGAATCAGATGTGTAATAAGACAGTACCTCATCAGCTTCTGCCATAAAGCACATATTTGCTTTTAGATTCGATTCTTCCTTTTATGAGTTATAATTTGATGAGATACTAGATTCTTCAGAATCACTCCAAGTAGCTTTCATTGATCTTTTGTCTTTCTGCTCATAATAATTATTTTAGAAAATTTTCTTTTTCTTTTCTCCTTTTAATTGAGGATAGTCAGGTCTTTTGTGACCCATTTTTTGCATTCATAGCATCTTATTTCCTTTGGATATTTCTCATATATCTTGAAGAATTTTATAAACCCTTTATTTTTCTTATAAAATTTGATGAATTTTCTGGCCATCTATGCTAGTTCCATTTCTAAATCAGATGAGTGAGAAATTTCTTCTTCTTTGATTTCCTGTTTCATCTTTCTGCTCTTCTTCTAAGATGTAACTTTCAGAGTAGTATTTTATCTTTTTATTAAGATTTTATACTCATTATATTTATCTTTCATATCAACTTAATACATCATCAGGGTTCCAATTAATCCTCTCATAGTTAGATCTTTGATTGGTGATGATTTCCTAAGGGCAGCCGATATTCCATTCCATCTGGGTGGTAGTACTCTTAGTACTTTCAAGGCTTGATCTTCTTATTTGATAGGATCTCCAAAGGAGTGATGTTATTGACAATATCTGTGAGCCTTCCATTCATTTGAGGGATGTTTTCACCCTCAAACATTCTGAAAGTATCAAATTTTAGTTTGGTTGTAGCATACCTCATTTTTCTGACATTTTCAGTTCCTTCATAGGCAACTGAAATTGTCTACCACATCTCATATGCAGTAGGACATTGAGATACTCGATTGAATTCATATGGTCCTAGACCACAGATGATTGCATTCATAGATTTTGAATTTATGACATACTCTGCTTCAGTAGCTGTACTCCATGATTTAGGTTTCTTAGGAATTTCATAAGGAGTGATAATTTTTTAGTAGACTCTGTATCTAAAATTTTTCAGATAGATGATCATTCTCGACTTCCAACATCCATATTTTTCACTAATGAAGTACAAAGCTCGAACCATTGACATTTCCTCTCGTGTATCAGCCATTGAGATCTCTGAGTATAATTTTTTGAAACTTTCAGCTTGTTATAGCTTTATCAAAAGAAATCCCTACCTCTTATACCAATTGTTGGATCAGGTTATACCAAATATGCACAAGAGGGGGGGGGTGAATTGTGTCTTTTACAATTTCTTTGAGAATGGTGATGATTTCCAAATCTATAATTTATCTTTATCAGAATGTTTATATAGTGTAAAATAAACAGATTGAAGGACGCACTGATGTATAGTGGTTTGTGGAACAGAAGGCCCCTAGTCCAATCCACCAACGCTCTACTCCATGAGCTTGTGATTTTCACTATCTGATCCTTTTATCAATAGACCATCCAAAACTGAGTGTAGGCAGTTGAAACCCTTACAAGATAAGGGTAAAACAGAGCCTTTTGGTTCATACAAAGAACCAAATACACAGCTTAGTACAAGAAGCTGATTACTCAAAATGAAAAGAGTATTTAAAAAAAAATTATTTCTAGTTGTTCTTCATAGTTACAGCAGCACGCAACTGACAGTAGATGGATTTTCATCTTTAGAAAAGTTGTTCTTCGGGTAAGAATAGTTCTGAGTTGATCTAGTTGAAAATATATCTTGAAATAAAATCAGAAACTTTAACAATAATAGATTCATGATAGATCTTTGATTTATAATAAGAATCTTTAACGCTTTTCCTTTTATTCATAAAAATAGTGTCTGATAGATCTTGGTAGCAGCAAATCTGTGTGACTTTTATATCTTTGTAAAAATTGTATTCGAAAAACTTGAGATCTTGTTCTTATAATATTTTTTGTGATGATTCATCTCACTATTTTTAATTCAAAATAACCCAAATATAAAAAGAATAAAGATGAGCGTTTTTCGTTCAAATTTAGATCAAAAAATGTCTCCTTAAGAATCATGATATTCAAGTTTTTGAATATCCTTAACAATCAACATGAAATCCTCCTCTTAAATCGATCCTTTGAATCACAAATAAATAGATTTAAAACAGTCAAAGATGTGCTTTAATATCGGACTTTGAATCTATCTTAAATCAGCTTGATATTCCCCATAAAGACCGTTGCATGATAAGGTCGTATTTTAAATCTCTGATGCTAAATGTAGGGTTGATGATCTATTCTTCAAATGTAAGGTTGATCTCAAATGTAAGGTTGATCATCCATACTTTTCTCTTCAACTTTCAAACATATGGTATATTATCCATACTTTCCTCTTTATCAAAACGTAAGATACATGATCCATACTTTTCGATAGAACGTAAGGTTCATTATAAAAGTAAGGTTGATGATCCCTAATTTTGTGAAGCAAACGTAAGGTTCCATCCTTACGTAAGGTTATTCTTCCATACTTTTATGATATTATAAACATAAGGTTCTTTTACCATAATTTTTTTATAACGTATGGTTGATTAACCATACTTTTCTGAACTCCCGTAAAGTAAACATATAATTTTATCCTTACACTACACTTTTCAACGTAGGGTATGAAAAATGTTTCCAGAACACGCTAAAATGATTTCCGAACACTTTTTCAAATATTCCATGTGGATTAAACACTTTAATATTATTCTAAAATAGAAATATAAAGAATATTAATTTCCTAAAATATAATCAAAGTAAAATCATTAGAATAACAAACAAGGGTATTTGTGAGCATCAAAATCATCATAAAAAGATAGAGTATTGTTGAAACAATACATGCTTAAAAATCTCTCCTAATCATAATAGTATAGAGTATTATTTAAAACAAAACTTTCTCCATAATATAAGCTAAGGGTTAGATAATAACACCAAGAAGGCATACCACACATGAGATGCCTTAGACTATAATAATTTGTAATAGTGATATATATCCAATAAAAAATAATAACTAGTAACACTATGAATATATATAAACAATTGAGTTGTATACAATGCATGTATGAGACATCAAACAACAAGTAAAAGTTCACATAGGCAAATAATAGGAACAATACATCTGATAAAAAATTTGAACCCGATAGCCATACAATAGAGGAAGATGTCACCTCATTGCAAGAACTCCAAAGAAGAGCTCACCACCAACAACATCCCCCATTATGAGATACCAAGTGCCACTAAGCATAATCCACGAACAAGCCACACCAACTCCTGTCCACTAAGATCATCTCTGAATTGTGCGTTGTCTGCACAGACACAACACACATAGGCACATAGCTTGTATAGGGGTGAGTATAAACATTCTTAGTAAGACACCTAGAGTATACAATGAAAATATGAAACAAAAGTCAACTCAAGCTTCATAATAAGAAAGGAACTAGAAATAAGGTGTGAATCGATATATACTCCACAACTAAAAGTCTCAGGGACATAGGGAATTCCCACTCACCACAACTCAGCTCCATGAAAGATCACATCTCACAAGAAACTAGGGATGCTCAGAATATTGAAAGAGCCTTAGAGTTAAAATTTGACATCCTAATTGTTCCTTGAACCTCAAAGTAAACAAAGAGTGCTTGAGGTTTCATAAGACTCAAAGCATCTAAACTAATCAGCCTTTTCGTCTTCCACATTTCCACCATAAACCACAGTGGAGGGCTCGCACCTCATCGAGGTATACATGTCAATTGAGGGAGTATAAAACCCTTATCTTCTATAACTACTCAGCCACACGAATACCTATGTCACCCCACAAAACCTATAATGGGGGTACCACATGATGTGGCTCTAATTTGATGCATTTTTGCAACATATTTTCGATGATTTTTTGATTATTGTTTTTTTTAGATGAGTTTTTAAAGGTAAATACTAGATTTTTTGGTTATTCTGTGTCAAAGTTGAAATTCATTGAATATTTCATGAAAATGTGAATTTTATGTGTTAAATTGATAAATGTTCTTTGCTTCAATTCCCTTATTTTTTAAAGGAAAAATAATATGTTTATTGTATGAATTTTAATGGAAATATTTTTCTTGGAGGGATTATAAATAAATTAGAGTTTGGAATTCTATAAAATTTCCATGTTTTGATTTTTAATAATTTTTGTTGGAACAATTTTTAATCATATTTGTTCAGTATAAAAATTAATAAATCAGATGGATATTTTTTTCCGACTTTGAATTCATTTTTTATCAGAATGAATTTAGATATTTATATTGTTGGGGTTAATTGAATAAACCTTAAATTCACAAGACCCATTATTTCATATAAAGGATTATATTTAATGTATTTGATTAAGTAAGAGATGTAAAATGAACTAGTTCAAGAACTATTCACAAGAAGAACATTGGAAGAATAAACAACATGCACAGAAAATAAAGAACAACAAATATAACTTGCTTCGGCCCCAAGGGGACCTACATGCATAGTGATAACACCACTAGGGTAATGATTTTATTAAGAAGAAATAAAGGAAAAAAGAACAATTACATACTCAAATGCGGAATAATAAAGGACCACTGAAACTATCCGAGGAGGCTGGGCTTGCTGAACCAGGTGGCAGCGATCAATCCTGTCATGTAGAGTCAGCCCCATCAACTCTTGGATGGACTCTCTCACACACACAAAAGTAGGATATAAAATTATACATGAAGAAGAAATGGTAAATCACTACAGATCCAAGAAATATATATCGAATCTTGGTTATGATTGAAGATATGTCAAGATTTTTTACCACTTGGTGAGTAGCCATACGAATACCCAAAACTGAGATGATTAGCCACTGAGTCTCCACCAGAGAAGAACTCTAGTTGCAGGAGGTGTCACATACAGTGGCAGAGGAGAGTGTGGGTGGCCAGAGACTCCTGGATCTATGCCTTTATTCTTCTTCGTGAGGCCAGAACAACGCTTCACCCACTAAGAGCTCCCAAGAACTAGAGAGAACCAGTGCTTCGGGGATAAACCCACATGACAATGCAATAAATGAATGCTAGAGGAGAATTAGATGGTTTAGGAAGAGGTGTGGGATGAAAGTTTCATGGAAAACTCATATCAACATTATGGTTCATGTAACCACAGTCAAGATAGCGCATGGGACAGGTGAAAAAACATGATAGGCATGACAGTATCGCAACATATCAAGGCCAGATGATAAAACACACCAAGGTCATTCAGGGGATATTGGATCATAATTGATCAACAGTTTAGAATGAGAGCTGCTAACAGACAAGGAAACAAATAACCGGGATATATGCAAGCTAGTTAAATGAAATACAAAATGGTAGTAAAACAGAAGCCACATGAACAGTGGCATGAAATCCATGCAAGAGTATAAAATCATCTAAATAAAAAAATGAACATAAGTTCATTTAATTTCAAAAGGATGCATTTATGAGGCATAAATCAACAAATATACACCTTGAAATTAAAAGAAATCTAAGGGTGATGTTATCACAACCTACATTATAGAATTCAGACTAAATTCATAAGTTTAAGAAAATGCATGAATTTATATAATGGAACGACCTTATTCAAACTATTGGTTGGGTTATCATTAGTGGGTATATTTGTGACGCTCACTTTCCTAGATTCTATAACATCCCAAAAAAAAATTAAATATAATATCAATGTGCTTTGATCTACCATGGCATACATAGTTTTTAAATAAATGTAAAGAAGAATGGTTATCACATTGTACCATTATACTATCAACAGACAATGATAATTTATAAAGAAAACCTTTTATCTAAATGGATTCTTTAATATCTTCTTTCAAAGCAATATACTCTGCCTCAGTAGTAGAAAGTGAAACTACTAATTTCATGTTTCATTTACAAGAGACTGGTCCTCCATATGCAAGAAAAAAATAACCAGTGATAGACTTTCAAGTATCAATGTTTGCAGCATAATCAGAGTCAATAAAGAAAACTATATCATCATAAAAACTACTATTTAAACCATATCTAATGCACAATTTATCAGACATAGAAACATACCTTAACATCCATTTTAAAGCATGCCAATGAGGCTTACCAGGTTTCCCCATAAACTTGCTCAATGTGCAAAAAAAAATGCAATATCTAGCCTAGAAAAAACTATGAGATACATAAGACTTGCTACAATATTAGCATATGGAATCTTATTCATGAAAACAACTTCATAATCATTCCTAGAGGATTGTTTCAAGGACAGTTTAAAAATTTTTCCTAGGGTAATACTTATAGGTTTAATATGTTCAAATAGGTATCTCTTTAATACCTTCCTAACATAAGAAGATTGGGATAGGTACAAGGTTATGGTCTTCCTATCCCTAATTATTTCCATGCCTATAATTTTATTTGCATGACCTAAGTCTTTCATTTCAAAGGTACAATTCAACTAGTTCTTGACAGAATTTATTATCCTCATATTCTTACAGATTAAAAGCATGTCATCAAAATATAATAATAGTTAAACAGAATCATGTATAACAATTTTATAATATACACATGCATCAAATCTACTTCTAGAAAATTGATTTTCAATCATTAAAGAATAAAACCTTTTATACCATTTTCTTAAAGATTTCTTAATTCTATATAAGGACTTCTTAAGAATACAAACGTGATTGGGTGTGAACAGTTTTGAAAAACCTTCAGGAGGAATCGTATAAATTGTTTCATCAAGAGTTCCATGTAAAAAAGAAGTTTTCACATCTAATTGTTCAACATAAAAATCAAGCTTAGCAGTAAAAACAAGATTAATTCTAATGGATGAATGATTGAAAATAGGGGAGAATATTTCACTATAATCAATGCCTTCGTGCTGAGGAAAGCCTTTAGCTACCATTTGGGATTTATGTTTGATTTTAGTCTCTCCTATATTGTTTTATTTACTTTTATAAATCCATTTAGAACCTATAAATTTTTGGTTATTGGGTCAAGGAACAACAACCCAGGTATTGTTCTTGAGAAGAGAATTCATCTCCTCTTCCATTGCACTTAGCCACATAGTGGATTATTTAGACTTAATAGCTTGCTTATATGTTTGAGACTCATCATTAAACAAGTAATGTTCTACATTAAAGGCATAGGAAGCAACGTTTGGCTGGTTGAAATGGACTGGAGGTCTAATAACTCTCCTCTCTCTATCCTAAGTGAGCTAACAGTTTCTCAGATCATCAGGTTCCTTAGTCTCAGGCTCATAATCCAAACTAGAATCAGATTTAGCTTGGGTTTGGGAAATAGGGGGACAGGACCAGTCGTCGACTAGGAGTGGTCATTAGATCCAAAATGAAATTCAACACCTAAAGGTGTTAGAACCCCTGAGGGTCCTGCAACATCATCAAGAGTTGCAACAGGTCCAAGTTCTTTAACATTAGACAAACCGAATTCACAAAACACCACATCATGACTAAAAATACATTTTTGAAAACCTGGTTTATCTACCCATAAATGATACCCTTTAACACCCTATGGATATCCCACAAATATACACTTAACAACCCCAGGAGCTAGCTTATCATTATGTGTATGAGAATAAGCTATGGATCCAAATATCCTAAGGTGGGATAGACTCGAGGGTGAACATTTCCAAATTTCTTCAGGTGTCTTAAAGGATTTGGTTGAAGAAGGGAATCAGTTAATGAGGTACACTGCTGTTGATGCAGCCTCGACCCAAAAGGACCTAAGGACTTTTGAGTGGGAAAAAATACATCTCACCCTCTCAAGAACAGTTCTATTCATTCTTTCTTCTAACCCATTCTGTTGTGGGGTTTCCACAATAGTCTGGTATCTCTTTATTCCCTCAGATTCATAGAATTCAATAAATTCATTTGACAGATACTCTAAACCATTATCAGTCCTTAATGCTTGAAGTTTCATATTTCTCTCACTCTCTACCCCAGATTTCCATTTCTTAAAAGTTTGAAAGTTATCAGACTTGTGTTTGAGTATATAAATCCATACTCTCATAGAGAAATCATTAATGAAAGTCACAAAGTATAAGCCTCCACAATGGGAGGTAACCCTAGAGGGACCCCACAAATTAGAATGTACACATTCAAGGAGTTCTTTAGACTTATACACAGACCTACTAAAACTAACTCTCTTGGACTTCCTATACACACAGTCCTCATAGAAAGGTAGGCTACTAGGAGTAACATTACTTAAAAGGCCATATTTATTAATTTTACTTAGACCCTTAGCACTAACGTTCCCTAGTCTCCTATGCCACAAAGTGGTGGAATCAAGTTATGAACTTGAATAGGTGGTCAATTGACTTCTATAGACTCTATCATCTAACACATATATGCCATTGAAAAGGGTTCCTTTCAAAGTTTTGAGGGATCCTCAGGAAACTATGAGTCTTCCTAATCCAGATTTGAAGCTATACCCTTTCTGGTCAAGGATTTCTAGGGATATTAGGTTTCTTTTCAATTCGAGTACCCACTTAACTTCCTCAAGAGATTTGAAAGTCCCATCATGAAGATCAAGTGAGATTGAGCCTATTCCCATAATGTGGCGTCTCCTGTTATTCCCTATAAAGACCTCACTAGATTTGATTTCCCTTAGTTCAGTAAAAAACTCCTTCCTTGGACACATGTGGAATGAGCATCCTGAATCCATGATCCATTCATCTGAGATGGCTATGTTGGACACATTTAACACATGAGTAGTGTCAAAGTCTTGCTCAACTAATAGGGAATGGTCATTACTATTGTCTCTATAGTCACCTTTCCTATTAGGGAAGTTCTTCTTAATATGTCCATGATTTTTACATTGGAAAACTTTTAGTACCTTGCCTTTTGATTTTTTTCTTTGCTTCTTAGATTGAACCTTATCTTTTCTTCTACCCCTTGACCCACTTCAGCCTCTAGATTCACTTCTGTCCCTATACTTGTGCCTCTGTCACTAACATTTAAACCCCAGCCTCAATTTTAATACTATCCTTCCTTTGAAGGTCTTTAGAGAGTAAAGAAGATTTTACTTCTTCAAGAGTTAATGTGTCTTTTCCATACATCATAGAGTCTTCAATAGAGTTAAATGAATTATCTAATGATGTTAACAATATAATGGTCGAGTATTCATCATCCAATTTAATATCTATGTTGGCTAGATCTAACAATATTTTATTAAATTCATCAATGTGTATCCTGACTGCAGTTCCAGGGCGCATTTTGAATGTGTATAATCTCATTTTCTTATACAATCTACCAACAAGAGACTTAGTCATATAAAGGGATTCAAGCTTAGACCATAAACCAGCGACATAGGACTCATATGCAACTTATCATAACAATTTGTCACCTAAAGATAAAAGTATCATACTATGGGCTTTCCTAAGGGTTTCCTTGAGGACATCTATATATGAAACAACAGCCTACCCATCAAGGGCAGTAGTGGTTATCTTCTTCCTAGAGTCGGCAAGAGCATCTATTAGGTCATTATGATCTAATAAGGCTGTCATTTTAATTCTCTAGATATTAAAGTCATTCTCACTATCAAACATATCAATATCAAATTTAGTAGAACCCATGCTAACATTACCAAAGGCTCTGATACCACTTGTTGGGGTTAATTGCATAAACCCTAAATTCCCAATACCCACTATCGCGTATAAAGGATTATCTTTAATGTATTCAATTAACTAAGAGATAGAAAATGAACTAGTTGAAGAACTATTCACAAGAAGAACACTGGAAGAATAAACATCATTCGCGAAAAATAAAAAAAACAACAGATGTAACATGTTTTGGCCCCAAGGGGACCTACGTGCATGGCGAGAACACCACCAGGGTAATGATTTTAATAAGAAGCAAGAAAGGAAACAGATATAACATGCTTTTTCCCCAAGGGGACCTACATGCAAGGCGCGAACACCACCAAGGTAATGATTTTATTAAGAAGCAAGAAAGGAAACAATAACAATTACACACTCGAATGCGGAATAATAAAGGACCACATAAACTATCCAAGGAGACCGAGCTTGCTGAACTAGGTGGCAGTGATCAATGGTGTCACGTAGAGTCAGCCTCGTTCACTCCTGGACGGACTCACACACACACACAATTTGGATACAGAAGCATGCATGACGAAGAAACGGTAAATCGCTATGAAGCCGAACATATACCAGATCTTAGTTATGATTGAAGATATGTCAGGATTTGTTACCACTTGGTACGTAGCCATCTGAATACCCAAAATCAAGATGATTCCCCCCTGAGTCTCCACCAGAGAAGAACTCTGGTTGTAGGAGGTGACACATACAACGACAGAGGGGAGTGCATGTGGTCGGAGACTCCTGGACTTGTGCCTTTCTTCTTCTTCGTGAGGTCGGAACAGCGCTTCGCCCATCGAGAGCTCCCGAGAACCAGAGAGAACCAGCGCTTCGGGGATGAACCCACGAGACAACGCAATCAATGAATGCCATAGGAGTGTCAGACGGTTCAGGTGGAGGCGCAGGATGGAAGTCGCGTGGACGACTTAGATCAACGCGATGGTTCACGTAACTACAGTCAGGACAGCACATGGGATAGGTGGCAAAACAGGATAGGCGCGACATCATCGCAACGGATTAAGGCCAGACGAGAAAACACACCGGGGGCAGTTAGGGGCCATTGGATCATAATTGATCAACGATCCAGAACAAGAGCTGCTAACAGGTAAGGAAACAAATAACCGGGATATATGCAAACCGGGTAAATGAAATACAAAACGGCATAAAAACATAACCCATGTGAACAGTGCATGCAAACCATGCAAGAGTATAAAATCATATAAATAAAACAAATGCACATAAGTTCCTTTAATTGCAAAAGGATGCATGCATCATGAGTCATAAATCAACATATATTCTGTTAAGCCGGAAGTTTTCCTCCCATATGATAAATTTTCAGATTTTTCCACCAGCCCGCGTAGGACATTTGGAAGCGAGGGAGACATATCGGAAGTGAATTCTCCCATGCCGTGGGTGATATCTCCCATCAGCACCCTTTGTGCTGGAATAACTGTTCCGCTAAGTCAAATGTAGGTCAAACCTTGGATCTGCACCGAGAATGAGGATGCTAAAGCCGAGGTCGGGATCTTGGGGCACAGACGAGGGAGAATCGAAGCAGAGGAGTTCAGATGTATTGAAATCAGGGGATGAATAATAGTTAGAAACAAGCAACGACAGGCTGAAGTAGTATCGCCAACTGCGAAATGATCCACGCGAGGAAGGCCGAGCAAGAACAGAATGAGTTTCAATGTAATCAACGAACTTGATTGAAGCTGACCCAACTGAACCATCTCATTGAAACCGAGTGAAGTTGGAGCATGGTGAGGAGGACGACCGCCGAGCGGAAGCAGAGGTGATGAATCCGAATCCGAGCAGCGCTGTTTTTCTTTGCGCACCCGAATTGGGATGAAGATCAGAATTGGTTGACGTCGGGATGAGATGAAGATTTGTGTTCGGTGTTGATTTGTATTGCAGGAACGAAGGTGATTGGGGTCGCGTAGCTCCCCAATGTCGAGGCCATAGTGACGAAGCCGAGTGCACTGCATGTGCTCAACCAAATGACTATAGAGTTTTGTTTGTACTCCTTCAAAGTCAAGCTGTATCTGAGAAGACTTAGACCGGGGTTGTGGGTTCAAGTAAGTTGAGCCAGAGAAGAAGAGTTGCTGTTAAAAGGGGAACCAACCCGACTGAAATCAGGAAGATTATGGAGGTTCCAGTCCAGACAGGTTCTCAAGTTGGTTCAAGTCGTATGGGACAAGGTGGCATTGGGTAAGATTTTTGAATGTATATTGAGTTTTTTTTTTGGATACGTTTTTCGATTTTAAAAAATAAAAATAAATCTAGGTTATTAATTTTTTTAAAAATATATCGAAAAGTCAACAGAGGGCCTTTACTATAAATTAAAAGACGGGATCCCCCTGCCGCATTGGTCTGTCATCGACCCGAATCGACGACGTGACAAAGGAGGCAGGGGTATCCTGCCTTTCGCCTAACGTAAAGCGAAAGGCGGGTGGTTCGCTGCTGCCTTTCCCTGAAGACCCTATAAAAGGGCATCACCCATCCTCACTCTGAATTCTCTTAATCTCTCTAACTTCCATACACACTCTCTCTCTACAATAAGTCCGGTGGTTATTCCTTTGTGCGTGGTGGGTTCGATGGCCTAAAAGGAGTGCCGATTTTTGCAAAGCATCATTTAGAGGTATTTTTTTTTCTAATTTGTTAAGTTATTTATTTATTTAATTGATTTGCTTTAAGTTAGTTCTAAATACGCTAGTTATTTATTAGTTTAGTTTGTTAAATATAATTTTAAAAAATAGTTATTATTAGTAATGATTAAGTATAAATTAACTAATGAATAAATTTGGATTAAAGAATGATTACATAATGATTAGTTAATAATAATTAACTAATAAATACCATATGATTAAGTAATGATTAAGGCATAATTAATTAAGGATTAAGTAATGTTTAACGAATCATGAGCTAATGAATAAAGAATGATTAAGTAATAATTAATGAATGATTAAAGAATGATTAAGTGATGATTAAAGATTGATTTACTAATGCTTATAGAATGCTTAACTAATGATTAAAGAATGCCTAACTAATGATTAAAGAATGATCAACTAATAATTAAATTAGGATTAACTAATGATTAAATAATGATTAACTCATGATTAAAAAATGATTAACTTATGATTAAAAAATGATAAAAAAATGATTAATTAATGATTTAAGAACGATTAACTAATGATTAAATAATGATTAACTCATGATTAAAGAATGATTAATGATTGATTTACTAATGACTAAAGAACGATTAACTATAGATTAACTGCTGATTAACTGCTGATTAACTAATGATTAAAGAATGATTAACTAATGATTAAAGAATGATTAACTAATGATTAAAGAATGATTAACTAATGATTAAAAAATGACTAATTAATGATTAATTAATGATTAAAGAATGATTAACTAATGATTAAAGAATGATTAAAGGATGATGAAAAAAGGATTGAAGGATGATTAACTAATGATTAAAGAATTATAAACTAATAATTAAATAATGATTAAAGAATGATTAACTAATGATTAAAAATGAGTAAAGAATGATTAAATAATGAATATAGAATGATTAACTAATGATTAAAGATTGATTAACTAAAGGTTAACAAATGATTAATTAATTATTAAAGAATGATTAAGTAATGATTAACTAATGATTAAAGAATGATTAAGTAATAATGAAAGAATGATTAAGTAATGATTAACTAATGATTAACTAAAGATTAACTAATGATTAAGTAATGCTTAACAAATGATTAAAGAATGATTAACTAATAATTAAAGAATGATTAAGTAATGATTAATTAATGAATAAAGAATGATTATAGAATGATTAAAGAATGATTAACTAATGATTAAAGATTGAATAAATAATGATTAAAGAATGATTAAAGAATGAATAAAGAATGATTAAAGAATGACTAAAGAATGATTAGAGAATGATTAACTAATGATTACAGAATGATTAGATAATGAATAACTAATCATTAAAGAATGATTAACTAATGACTAAAGAATGATTAACTAATAATTACTTAATGATTTACTATCAATTAACTAATAATTATATATAAAGTAACCATTTTCTATCAATTAATGAAGTAATGATTAAATAGTGATTAATGATTGATTAAGGTATAATTAATATAAGATTAATTAATGATTAAAGAATGATTAACTACTAATTAATTCATGATTAACTATTGATTAACTTTATATTAACATAGAGTAAACATAGGATGAAAGATGACAAATTGGATAACAAAGAGGCTCAACTCCACACATGATTTGTTACTCCTTTGATTTAAATGATTCATACCTTACTGCACGCCTGATTTGTTAATCTCGATGGATATGTTTTAGATGAATCACATTCTCATTATAAATCATTGAACACAACTTTAAGAAAGTTAAAAATTTTACTACAAAACATTAATGTCATCTTTTAGGATATACAAAAACGTTCTAAAATTTTGGTATCATAAAGATTGCGTGGTTATCTAAGCAATCAAATCCTTGTTTGGATACTACAAGTGGATGTGGCTCTAGCACAAATGTATCTAGAGGTAAAAACCAAAAACACTGCATTGAGTTAGACTCGATCGAGAACTGGTGCATGACAACTGGCCTTGCTGCGCACTTAGTTTGACAATCCCAGAGGATATGCTTTAGATGATTCATATTTTCTTTATAAAATACTGAACATACCTTTAGGATGATTAAAAATTGTACTACGAAACATTACTGTCATCTTTTAGGATATAAAAAAACGTTCTAAAATTTCAACTGAGAGAGTTTTGTTTGTACTCCTTCAAAGTCAAGCTATATTTGAGAAGACTTAGATCGGGGTTGTGGGTTCAAGTAAGTTGAGCCAGAGAATAATATTTGCTATTAAAAGGGGATCTAACCTGAGGCTGAGCATTTTGATTGACTGAAATCAGGAAGATTATGGAGGTTCCAGTCCAAACACGTTATGAAGTTGGTTCAAGTTGTATGGGACAAGGTGGCATTGGGTAAGATTTTTGAATGGATATTGAGTTTTTTGGGGTACGTTTTTTGATTTTTTTTAAAATAAGTCTAGGTTATTAATTTTTTGAAAAATATATCGAAAAGTCAACAGAGGGCTTTCCACCTTTACTATAAATTAAAAGACGGGATCCCCCTGCCACCTTGGTCTATCATCGACCTGGATCGATGACATGACAAAGGAGGCAGGGGTATCCTACCTTTCGCCTAATGTGAAGCGAAAGGCGGGTGGCTTGCCATTGTAAAGAATTCATGCGTTATTTGATGAGTCTGTTCTTTTCCATTTCACCTTATATGATCATAATTCTCATTTTATCATGGAAAAATAAATTTATTTTATGTTTCCTATTATTTTCCCCCACTTTCCAAAACATTTTGTGACTTATTTTCTAATAAAATTTTAGATAATGAAGATAAAATGTTTATATTTATAAATATATAAAACCATATCTTACAAAACACCCTTTCCAAGGTAAAAAAAAATCTAAAACCACTTTAGAAATATACCTTGAGAAACCTAAATACATTCCCCTTTCTTTTGGTAAGAAATACTTCATAAAACAATTGGAATAGACATGTCATGTATTATATTCTACAAGTCATAACATTCTGTTGACCATAACGTTATATTTACATTTTATACTTTAAGACTTATTTCATTTTTTTACATATAGATGGAGGATACTACACTACTCACTGATTAGTATAGGCATGTTTCACGCGACGTGATAGCGGGCCATGAGGTTCGACAGATTATGGTGCATTGAGCACACCATTATCATCACCTTTCACCTCCAGCCGCCATTATACCACACCTACGCCATGCTGACTTTTATGGCATTACAATATTAGATTTTACATTCTTTGATTATCACCTACTTATTGCCCTCACTGAGAGATGGAGACCAGAGACACACATTCCACTTGCTTGAGGGAGAGATGACCATCACCCTTGAGGATGTGGCAGTCCTGCTTGGTCTTCCTATCTAGGGGGATGCAGTTATATGACCCACCTATGGAGACTAAACTAAACTTCTATAGTGATTGCTAGGAATCAAGATTTTGGCTGATGATGATGCTACTGATGGCGGGTCGATATCTATAGGGTGACTTGAGATACACTTTGCACAGTTACTCGATGACATTGACGAGCAGACTATCATGTGTCATGCCTATGCGTATATCTTACGGATCATTGGAGGAACATTGTGCACTAATCACTCAGGTATGCATGTCCACATGATGTATCTGGGCATACTGGATGATTTTGGTCAGGTCGAGAGATGCAGTTGGGGATCGACATGCTTGACATACACATACACAACCTTTTGTACAACATGCTGCTCCGATCCAATTGATATCGGGGGATGCATCATCATTCTTCAGATGCGGGCATGGAAGCACATCCCTCTCTTCTCCCCTATTTTTTATGGTTCAGAGTTGCATATAGTTGTGCTGTGTGACGCTCCACGTGGACAATGATATGATCACTCATTTCTATTGGTTTCTATTGTTAGCATGAGTTATTGAATTTAATTTTTTTATTTATCCCTTTAAATATTGTATTTTATAGGTGGGGTCAGACACATCGCTTCATCAGTGCTCCGAGACACAATTTGGGTGCATATCCTCTCATGTTGGATAGTCTACTTCCCACTGACATAAATATATACAATATTTCATTGAGTAACCGATTTCATAATATCATATTTTTTGGTTTTTAGTAACAATTTTTTTTACAAATATCACATGTCATTTCGGATTACATGGATGCCATACTGGGCTTTATTTGACCAGTTGCCCACATATATCACTGTTGGACTTCAGGATGTGATGAATGTAGTTCCTCTCATTCACTTTCATATTATTGAGTGGCACTAGCCTGATAGAGTCATGCACACATTTCAACGTATCCCATTTCCAGCGAGAC
The DNA here is from genome assembly GCA_963277665.1 of Viscum album. Classification (NCBI taxonomy): domain Eukaryota; kingdom Viridiplantae; phylum Streptophyta; class Magnoliopsida; order Santalales; family Viscaceae; genus Viscum; species Viscum album. The sequence continues at coordinate 1,853,661,318 of OY728129.1, read as the reverse complement.
AGTCAATATCGCTTCATTCTGTGAAGCTGGTAGGGAGGAAGGATGTCGAATGGTACTAACGACATTCCTAGTATCTCAACCTCTGGGATAGATGAGCATCGTTTCATATCGAGGGCATGCGTATGATGTGATTCTATCTATTAGAGTAGCTCGAGTATGAGCCATGGTATAGATTGAAGTCTATATTGTATCTAACTTCACATGACAGAGAGCTTAGAGATATGGAAAGTCAATAAATTTCCATTAGTTTGTTTATTGTACCATTTTCTAATTCATTTTGAATCTATTTACAACATACTCAACTATAGAGGTTTATCCGCATGTCTGATCCAGAGGAGGATGAGGTTGCTAGCCTGGTAGGGATCTATACTGCAATGCATGAGACGATGCTAGCTTATAGTGCGGTTCAAAATAATATATTCGATCGACCACCCTAGAGAGATGACGTTCCTACCCAGAGAGTGGAGGTTCCTACTCAAGAACCTCCTCCAACAGCTACTAATGTTGAGGAGTCACAATGATGACAAATATGCTGTGTCGTGCTGCACATGAGGCTTCACCTGCCCCACAAGCAGAGGTTGACACTTTAGCACTCCAGCCTTAGCCGATTGGGGATGTGCATCAAGATGCATGGGATCTATTCGTGTTGTCAGGATATCCAGAGTTTTCTCTAGATACAGCTCATCCAAGCTTCCATCAGGGGTCATTTCTCATGCCTCCACCTTTTGTGTCGGAGCCTTTACAGGCCGTATGGTTCCCCCATGCGATGATGGTAGGTCCTTCTACTCACCCAGTGGGAGAAGGATCATGTGTGCATGACAACATCCATTTGAAATCTCCTCCCATTGAGACACAGGTAGATCATTCGATAGTCGAGGTTTCAGCACCCGAGGATCAGCCCTCTCTAGGTCATCATCTCCACCCTAGCGCAGTGGCTGGAGATCTCAATACGGGTGTCTCATTCACACACCAGAGTACAGGACAAGAGAGTGACTATACTCATTCATGTATATGTTTTTTGTCGACCTAAAGGATTTGAAACAACAATATATTCTATACTCTATATGATTTTATGTCAATTAAAATGATGAAATTATTTTTACTATTAATCATTTTTACATGTTTAGCCACTGTTTCAATTTTCATTTATATTTTAGTTAGAGTTTATATTTTATAACCTTTCAAATTCAGCTACATGAAACATATGAAAACTTATTAAATTTCAATTATGTAACTTTAAAGGCTTATAAAATATAAACTATACAAAAAATCTAAATAAAACTTTAAACCCATCCTAAACATCTAAAAAGTTGTTGAAAATAAAAATAATTTCATAAATATGTAAATAATAGAAAATCAAAGGTATGTAAAAAAATATTATAAATACCATTGGAATGGTTTACAATAAAAATATACCATGCCACTAAAATTAATTTTCATTAATTGTTTTTCTAAAATTCTTGTTATTTTGATTTATTTTTTATAGGTTTAGTAAGTGTGTAATATTTCATTTAGATTGTATTTCTACTTTATTATTTATAGACTTTCAAATCTTCCAACTTCAAAAATTATTATGTTTCATGTTGGTGACTTTGAAAGCATATAACTTATAAAATATAAATACAATCTACATGATATTTGACAAAGCGACTCAACATATAAAACATAATTGAAAATAAACAAAATAAAAAATATAATAAGTAAAAGCTAATTTACATGTCACATAATTTATTGCTTAAAAACATAACATTTTCACTCTCAAATATTAATGGACACAATTCTAAAAAAACACAATATATATATATATATATATCAAAATATACAAACATATATATTTTTTTAAATATAAAAAAATGTTAATTTTAAATATTTTTTTGGCTGAAAGCTGACATCGTCGATGCCGCCTTTCTGATATACTTTTCAAAAAAAATTATAGCCTAGACTTATTTTTTTTTTCAAAAAATGTATCCAAAGATACTCATGGATATTCGTTCCAGCTTGATGAAATCGAAGTGTTATTCTATGATAAATTTGAGAATGGTTGTTGAAGTGTGAAACTTTGGAGAATTTAACTAGAGGTTCGAGTAGGGGGGAGTCAAATACTAAGGAATTAATTAGGTGCCAACTGGAGTAATTAATTTCACATGTAAGTGGTTGTGGTTATTGAGAGAGTTTTCTTTTACATCACCAACCATGATAGTATAAAAAAAATAATTACTCTCCTACCAACCAGTGAAAAAATAGTGGCGGTGCGTTTAAGTCTGTGATGGGGAGGAAAATAAAGAGTAACTCCACACAATTCTTGCAGACATTCATTTTCTAGAGATGAATGAGAGAATGGTCGGGAAGCATAGGTGCTGCGTTTGAGGGTTGTGGATCATATGAAGATGGAGTTGGATAAGAAAGCGATCTCTACAGAGAAGACTTCCTCCTCATTTTCTTTTTATGTTTCTATTATTTTGAGATGTTTTTTATGAATATATTTATGCCGCAATGGACTCCAGGGCTTAGCCTAGTGGCCAAGGGTGCTGTAGGGTATTAGGGAGGTCTCGGGTTTGAGTCTCCTTGGACTCTTCATGTGTGTGTTTGCATGTCTTTTTGTAGCTTTGTAGTTCCCATTCCCCGAACGTTTGTAAATATATTTATACTACAATGAACATGAATAGATAAATCCTTCAAGGGAATTAGTTTGAAATGAATTAAAAACCTTTTATTTATTCTGATCATGTTTTCAGAACTGTCTCTTATATTTAAGCTTCTTCCACTACTATTCTTTTTCCACTCTTTGATGATGAATTGTCAAATTCATGTCAGTGGTGGACTTTTTCATACAGTAAGAAGATTAACTCATACCTTTCCAATAAATTGACAAATTGAGGTGAGTATAATTTGGAGAGCTTTGGTGTGATCATTTCATTTTGTGTCATCATTTTCACTCTTCATGAGAATTTTCTTTTAATCTATTACATGTATCAAAAAATGATGACAATGGATTCCTTTCCCTTGAAATATCAACTAAAGTTTTTGAATTGGAAACATTTGACTTTTCTCTTCTCAATGAACAAACCATTCATCTCCCGAGTTTTTTTTGGAAAATCTTTTCTTAGGAGGGTTCACTAAACCATGTTGATCATCGATGAACATTTATGTGTCTCAACCTCTATTCTTCATAGATTTGGCATAATTGTGATTATCTTGATGCAAGAGTAGAATCTATTTCATTCAATTCAAATTAGTTTGGTTTCCCTAGTTTATCCCATGCTCAACTTCATTCATCTCTCCCTCCTTACTACTTTGGCACATTAGATTTTTTCCCATCTATTTCTCCTCAATCCTGTAGTTATTTCATGTTTGTGTCAGTTTTGTTTTATTAGTGTCTAATTTTGTTTCATTTTTTTACTTTTGTTTAGATTTTACACTATATCACCTTCCCTTAGGTTAGACCTTACTCACTGCTATCTAGTAGTAAGTAGGTTAATAATAAATATATTTGAGCGCATTAACAACCTCTCTATTAATTTTTTTTCATAGTTATCGGGTGTTGGACACCAATAAGAATTGGTGTTTCCATGTGTTGTGTGTTGGATTAATTTTCAACCCTATCTCTGTCAACCCTGGAAAGTTAGTGTGTTGGATGTAGTGCTTCCATTGACATGGTGTGGTGAAGCATGTTGGATTTGTTTTTCATCATGTCAAAGTCTGCATGAGATGATGATTTTCCCAATAAACAGAAAGTGGCGGAGTGCATGAAGCAATGTGCGATCCATGAATGTCGATCATGATAATACCGAGAGATGGGTTGAAGTTATCGAAGAAAGAGGATCACCCGATAGGGCTGCATCATGCAAAGGTCAGTTGTGGTGTTCCAACATGATTGTTAACCAGGTATGTCGAAAAAGCTTCAAGGTAGAGGTATGGAAGCTCTGGAAGTGGTACAAAAAATTGTGTGTACAAGGTGGCATTGTTTCCTAGTGTCTACCAAATATTTGGGGTCCAAAATTTGGAGGAAGTGGCAAGTTTCGTGGAATATGGATTTCTAGGAATGTATCATGAAAATATGGAAAAGGCATTGAATTCGTGAAATTTTGGTGTCGTGAAGGTTTGAAGATTCATGAGAGAATGTTTCACAAAAGACCACTGAGCTGCGAAAGAAAAAGGCAGTAATTTACACAATTATGAGAAGTTTCACGAATGTAAAAGGCGGTAAGTTACATAGTTATGAGAGGTTTTGAAAATGAAAAAGGTGGTAAGTTATGCGATTACGAGAAGTTTCATAAATGGGAAAATTATCTGAAGATTCGTGAAGATAGGGAGTTTCATGAACAAGTATGAAGAGTTTCATGAAAAAGAGGTTTCGAGCTTGAAATTTTTGTGAAGGGGAGATAATGCCCATAAATAGGTGACTACCCCTCTCATTTGAGTAAGCTAGACTTGTTGATGATCCAAAGGCTCTGAATTCATGAAAGAGTTTTGCGAAGATTTTTCTTGCATGAAGGATTCATATGAACATATGTTCTGTGAAGAAAGGAATTGTGTCAATCTGACCCAGGGGTTTCATGAAGGTTTAGAAAGATTCACGAAAGGTTTCTAGTTTTGCGAAAGACTGTGAGTTTCATGAAATTACGAAGTTTCATGAAGAGGAGTAAAGTTTCGTGAAAGTGTTTCAAAGGTTTCACGAAAGTGTTAAGTTTTGTGACATAGAAAGTTATTGGAACTTCTTGATGACTTTTCCAAAAGAATTTGATATTCCTTGAATACTAGTTCAATAGGAAAAGTAAATCTACTGGAGAAAAGTGAAGATCAATGGGAACTAATCACTACATAAACTATCAGACAATGAAGACGTGTATTGGTCTGTGATCCAAAAATAATTCCCTCTTGAAGCTGTGAGCAAAGGGAGAGGACAAAGTGAGAGACCCTTGGGTGCTAGTGAGCTATACCCTAAATTTTGTAAAGGAAATGAGGCTAGAATGAAGTGATTATATCTGAAACATTTTATCCAAAAGACTAGTGAAAATTAGTGGATTTTGGCACATCGACACAACATCAGTGTGTTCACTTTGGACCTAGCCCAGTGTGGGTGAGTCAAGTAAAATTTTCGTGTCTTGTGTGCTTTCTTGTCTTATAAATTGTAGGATGAAAATCTGTTCATATGGATTGAATGATCATCAATATTATTTGAATAAGGCTAAGATAAGAGCACTAGTTAATCAGATCATCACATAACAGGCAAACCGAAGAGTGACCCTACTAATAAGTGAGTCCAAGATCAGTTAGGACAATGAGAGTTTCACAAGCACGTAGGGAAATGTGAAAAAGTTTCATATCCGGATTCACCCCCATGTTAGGGCATCTATCACTAAATTCCCCTGTGGTTCCAACACTAGGTAAGACATGAGTGCCCAAAAAAACAATAAAACAATACCCAAAAATATTCCATCTGTTTAAAAAGAAAATCTGCTTAAAAAATCCTTCTTCTAAAAATTGTTTTTTCTCACTGCTATGTGCTTATTTTGATATGATTACTCTTGTTTTTTATGTACACAAGGGAATATTTTGAATCTAAACCGAAACTTTTAATTTTTGAAATAAAAAATCATAGTTCTACCCTTAGAAAGAAAAAGAAATCTAAAATGGAAAATCTTGAAATTCGGAGAGTTGATAATTTAAATGAAAACCCAAAATATTGTTCCACCTCAACCTATAAACAAGAATGCAAAGAGGCCCAAGCTTAGTGATTTAAAACTACCTAAAGTTTCTAATAACCCATTTTTCATACAGTTATCCCAAAGGTCTAAAAACTATGAGATCAAATAATCATACCTCTTGTAACGAACCAACCCGGTCCGACCCGACATGTCACTCGATCTAGATCGCGGAAAGGCCTCAAGAATGCATCCCCGTACACCATCGGTCACCGACCAGTGACGAGGGCCTAAAAAGATACAATGGGGATATTATTCCCTCGAATTAGAGTGAAATAACAGTGGGAATAAACAAAACACATACAAAATAATAAACATCAGAGTATAAAAAATAAATAAACAAAAAAACATACTATATAAAATGAAACACATAAATATAAAGACTCTCGAATATGATATACACATCAATTAGTCTCCCACTAGGTTGATCACACATACAAAATAAATAAATAAAGAAAAAAAAAATACACAAGGCCCCATTATAATCTCCGAGACGAATCACATACCTAGTCTCCATGATGGTTGAATTGCTCCAGCTTTATCCTTAGACACCTCATGAGCGATTCCACTTGATCAAGAAACACTAGGCCTCTGCAAGATCTATTGTGCATCCTATGATCTACCTGAAAGTCAACATAAGGTCTGCACGCGCACATAGGTGCACGTACATGGGTTAGAAATGAATCCCAATAGGTCATCCCTAACGATTAACCTGTAATCTTCTACCATAATAAGTGTATACACATGTGATATGTCTAAGATATTCAAACATTATATGACATAAAATAAATAATTGAAATGAAAAAGGTTGAATAAGATAAAAAAGTAAAATAGCCAGCCTTAGGTTTTAGCTTGATACCGAGGTAAATTTACCACTGCTCTGGCCCGAGATAGAGGAATTATAACACATGGATCAACCGACCAAAACATCAAGCGCCTCCTCCTGATCTAGAAGGATCTCCAGATGCCTAACACATCAATAGGCTTGAAGGCCCGACCCCAGGGTCTCATCCTAGGTGTATATCACAACATCGCACACCTAACATGCTCTAGGACTCCAAGAGAACGATCTAAACTGGTGAAAAGAACCTCTAGTTCGACACAACTAGAGAACCTACCAAAGTCTTGGAATTATTTCAGAGCTAAACTGACTAAAATATCCGGACCCACCATTGGTGTATAGGTGTCTGACCAGGTCGCCTCGGGGGCATACACATCCTGGAAAATATAACCCACTCCGTGAGTGCCTTGGCAACTCACAAGACCAAAGCCCCTAGCCAGAGTAACATCATGAACTAGAGGGGGTGTGCACTCATCCAGATCATCCATTAGCTCCCTATACCTGCCTCATAATAACCAACCAATAATGGATAACATCCAATCAATCTCAAGGCCAATAATCAATCCATAAGTATCCCAAAGGCCTCCTTCCACATCCAAAACCTAAAATGAATAACCTCAACATCTCTATCCACTATCCAACATCAAAACATGAGTCTTCCAATGACCACACCTGTTATTTAAAACCTAGCATAAGCCATCCACCTCAACTAGCACCAACCCTCCCAGGGGAAACAACTCATGAGGCACCCTCAAAGTTCCCTTAAACTATAATAAGAAAATGACACCCTACTAGGGTCTCCTCTAGAAAAATTAACCCCCAGGCCAGGCCCCCCAAAGAAACCTTAGCTGGCTTCTGGCACCCAACCTGACCTTAAACAACAACCTACCCACAAGGGAATCCACAACAGGTCCCTTAGACCTATCATAACATCATCCTAATAATACCCATATATTATTGACATCCCATGATACCATCCCATCCCAAAGGCACTAAATGAACTAAACCTCGAGAAAATGGGCCTACAACCCAAACTACTAAAACCTCAAGTAACCAGTCCCTATAACTAAGGACTATGAAACACTACTCGATATTGTCTTTTGGGAATTGGATAAAGAAACCCAAACAACCCACTTGGAATCCTCTAGCCAAGTTGATCAACAAACGCACAACTCTTAGTTGAACCTCACACCACAACCTAACCTGTAAGAGGATTCTAATTTAGAATCTCATGAAATCCCCTTTCTAAATCTCACCCAACCCAAAACACCATCCAAATGGCCTCTAAATGCTAAAAGGATTCCACCCTTGAGATCTATGTGTAAAAAAACATAGAATGGGCTACTCATGAGTCCAATTATGACTCTAAGGAAAAAAATAGGAGAAACACACCAAGGAGGAAAAAATACACATCATGTACCTTGGATACACATCATGTGCCCCCAAAGATCCTCCTTGTCTGTGCATCATAGCCAACCTGGTGTGTACTTTTCAAAGTACATGACACGCCTTCCCAAAACACAACATGTACCCCACATGGGGTGCCCGACCATATACCTAGCCATGTACCCCACATAGGGTCTGGCCAAATATGGTATGCAACCTCCAATTGTAAACTACACATGGGCTCTGGCTATGTACCATACATGACTATGTGCCCCAACACGGGGTGTCTGGTCATGCCCCCAGCTACTCCCAGAGTCTCTCTAGACATCGTGTCACGAACACACATGTATTGTAGTCATCATCATAAACCCCACACCCAGAAAGAAGAACACATGTTGTGTAGTTCAAGAACACACACACACACATCGTGTGATCAGGTTTTCCTAACAAAAAAACCCTCCAAACACCTCGAAACCCTCGATTCACCCAAAAACACCCCATAGGGGATCTCATGGAACCTCGAACAACACATATAATAAATTAAAAAAAACTAATCAAAGGGGATATCAAAAAAAAATTAATAAACATGCCTACCTTCGAGCATAAAATATCGACGTTTTGATCCCAGATCTGTGCCATGCACCTGCAATAGTCTGATCTCCCTCTGGATGATAATCCCAAAATAATCCCCTTTTCCCTCCCTCCTCTCCTCTCACGTTCGAAGGTGATAAAGTGGGATCCCCCACAGGCATACATAAGAAGTAAAGGGGAGGAAGTTAAAATAAAAGGAAAAAAGAAAAAGAAGAAAAACAAAAAGAAAAGAGAAAGAAAAGGGGGCCCGACCCCAGCCCCGTGGCCTAGGGTGAGTTTATGCACCGCCTAGAAAAAACCTCCCATTTTGGACTCAACTGTTGATTCAAAATTTCAATATAATTATCCTTCCAAAAGATATCATTGAACAAATGTGCGAATATTTAATATTTAATTAATTAAATATTAAATATTTCATCAAAATTCAAATGACTTTGAATTTCATCAAACTCCCTCCCTAGGGAAAATGTTGAGTTTTAAGTGTAGGGGAATATTATTTAAAGATTCTTAATTTTATTTAATTGAATATACATTAGACTTCATTAATTTTTTCCTTTAAAAATTGTTTGTTTTTCAATCTTTATTTAACATTTTCAGTAGTTGTAAATTTTTCTTAAGGTCGAAGGTTTTTTTCTACTCTATAGTGGTTAATCATTTATATTCAACCATGAATTAAATCTTGAAATATATTTTCATTACTACCTTAAAAACATTTGATTTTGGTTAAACTTTGTGAGCAATCCTTACAATTTTTATTGAATTTGAACTTATTTACTAGATTTAAACTAATCAGCCTTGAATTCATTTGGTTTAAGAATGAACCCCTAATCCTGGTCAAATTTTTTATTCTTTAAGATAATACTATTGGATGAGTTAATTATGCTTATTTTTTAATTATTAAACTCACCCATCCTTTCAGTTTCATTTAATTATTTTGTGCTAAATTAAGCGTGTCCATCACCAAGGAAAAAAGAGAAATTTGAAGAACAATTGAATGTAAGGTGACGTTTATCTAATTTCTTTCAAATTTTAAAATTCAATTATTTTTGTAAAAATGAAAACTAACTTTTTGAAAAACCATATTCTTTTAAGAAGAGAAATTATTCATTTTACTTGGAAGAGTTCATGGGGGGAACACATGTTTGAAAACAACTCCATTATTGGCATTACGAATTTTCAGCTTTAAGATGAATTTCCTCCCATTGAATTCATCAAAATTGATTGCTTGAGGAAAAGAAATATGTTAAGTATGAGAGAATTTGATGTGACTTTAACTTGATGCATGTGGTACTCATTTTTTCGATGACATTTTGATGATTTTTTGTTTAAATGAGTTTTTAATGGTAAATACCCGATTCTTAGTCATTCTGTGATTAAGTTGTATTTCATTGAATATTCCATGAAAATGTGAATTTTAAGTGTTAAATTGATATATTATTTTTTTCTTTAATTCCATTATTTTTAAAGGAAAAATAATATTTTTATTGTGTGAATTTTAATGGAAATATTTTTCTTGGAGGGATTTTAAATAATTTAGAGTCTAAAATTAATTCCTTAAACGTTCCATGTTTTGATTTATAATAATTTTTATTGGAAAATTTTTTAATCATATTTATTCAATATGAAAATTCATAGACAAATTTGATGTAGAGTTTCTTTTTTATTTTGAATTAATTTTATTTTTTATATCAATGAGTTTACATTTTTATATTCTATTATGCTGGAAAATTTTATCCCATATGATAATTTTTCAGAACTCCCACAAGACATTTAGGAAGCGGTTGCGTAATAATTTTTACTTTACCAAATATGAAGTTAAAGAATTCCTATAATACATTTTAAGTGGGTGTCTCATAAGAAAGTTTCTAGGAAACTCATAAGATATTTTAAGGTGTATCCAATAACACCATGAAAACTTATTTTAAATAATAATAAGATCGAAAGATTGCTTAACACGCAACACCGAGCTTTAAGAAAAATGCGATATACTTAAGAAATATTATTATTTAAATGTGACTGTTATAATATAGTCATTGAATTAGATGATATGAATACGAGTTACTACATTATAAAATATATGTATAATGGTCCCACTTAATACAAATGTATTGATTAATGTGTAGGAAATAGGCACTCAATTTTTAGTAAAGCTATTATATGCATCAAAAATACATTTTCTTAATTTTTTTCTTTCTTTTTATGAGTAAAAATTATAATAAATTTCTGAAACTTTTAGAAATTTTATTTTACAATATTAAAATAATTTTTGAAACCATCTTATCAAAATTAACACAGGGTGAAAATTTGAGATTTTTCTAAAATGATTGTTTTTTCAAATACTGTCATATATTTTCATTAAATAAAGTAATTAAATGTCTCATTCTATTTTGGATTTGGTCTTAAAGTGAAATATCATCCATTTTATTTAGAATAATATAATTAATTTTATTTGGATCAGTAATATTCATGATTTTGTTATAAGTTATTTTTTATGCTTAATAACGCATTTATCTAAAAACCGTTTTCACTGCGTTTTTTTCATTTATATTAAAATTTATTTATGATAATTATAGAGATAGAACCGTGAAAAATTGATACTATATTTAGAATCATGAGGTTTAAATTTTCTAAATATATACCTTTTATTTTTTGTCATTATGAATAGTAACTGTGGTAAATATTTGTCACCTCAGTAAGGGTAAAATCTGTAAAACATGGTTAAAATTATGAGATACGGTCTCAAAACCCACAATTGAATTTATTTTATTTTTTTAGATTAATTCGATCATATCCATCCTAACTTTTAATATATGACATTTTGGTGCCACATTCCTTTGATAATGACATTTATATTATTTTAAGTAAAGAAAATTCCAAAAATGTCACGCTCTTGCTTTTTAATTTCTTTTATATGTTCACATTGGGATCAGAAGATGTTTTGAATTAATATTAATGTTTATTTTTAAAATTATTGATTTATTTTTATGATTTTTATTTATTTTTAATTTTTATTAATAGTATAATTACCTTAAATATTTACACAATGCTTGCGAAAGTAGTGGAAAAATCGAAGTAAATGATTTTTAAAACATAAAAAGTAATATTTTTTTGGATGAATTATTTTTTCACATGAAATTTAGAGTTAATAATAATGAATAATTGATGGTTAAAAAGTTTATATTCAAATTTCATGTATGTCTTGATGTCTTTATAGTCAAAATATGTGAATAGTTCCTAAAACGACTTTAATGATATTTTATGTTAAATAATATATTAATAAATGATTTAAAAACCATAAAAATATTAAAAGAGGACAAGGGGGTGGGATATGGTCTAAAATATCATCCCTTAACCATTTTTGTGCCAATTGTTACCTTAAAAGTAAATCTATAACCCTTAATGATTGAAAAATGTGTTATCGCTGTTAAAGATAAAAATGGTTAACAGAAGGTTAAACTAAAGAGACAATGGTTAAAATGAGCTAAAAAATTGTCTAAGTCCTATTTGATGAGTTTATTTCGATCCCATATCATCTTAAATTCAAAATTAATCCAATTTGGAACCACTTGTCCATGAATGTGACTTTATAATATTTTAATGTTTTGAAAAATTACAAGAGTACTGCTTCCCTTCCTTGTAAAAGGAAACCCATCATCTCTCTTCTTTACAACACATTTAGCAATAAAGATCAACCAAACCCTTACCAATACTCTTCTAAACTTCCATATCAAAATATTCGAGGTTCTGTTGTTCTCAAAAGACCATTCCAAGGGTCCTTAAGAAGATATCTAAAGTAGTTATACCGAAGTAGAGGTAATCACCTTACACGACCTCTTTTGATTTATTTATTCTTCTAGCTCCTTTAAATCTATGATATTCATCATAAAATAATAAATTCAATATACTCAATATACTGAAATGTTATTATGATCATGAAACCACCATTATCCACCCTCTTTTCTATCAAATGAGAAATGAAATTATCACTCGTGCGTACGTGTGGACTACCACCTCCATGTTGAGATACGATTCATTTTTCATCACCATAATTCATAGATGATTATTATGATGGATTTAATATTTATATATGATATTTATAAGGTAATTATACTTCTTTAATTATAATATATTAACTAACCTTTTACCTTTCCATCCATTGAAAAATGACAACGTCTCTCATGCGTACGTGTGGACTACCACCTCCATGAAGCAATGTGATTCTTTTTTCATTTTTGATTTACATGGATGATAACAAGGATAAATTTAATTAATATGTATAATATCTATGATATAATAATAATTATGAAACAATGAATTATTATTTACATTTCTTTCATTCCAACCATTGAAAATAGGAAACATCCCTCTTGCGCACGTACAAACTACCATCTCCATGAAGCGATGTAATTCATTTTTCATCAGCGCTTTATATGAATAATTATAAAATATTTTATGATGAATAAATAGGATAATTATTTCATTATTAATATTTTGAAGATTATGAAACCATGATCAAGGTGTAAGTGCCCTGACCATTGAACCGAAACATGCATGGAAAATGGACCAGTTTTCACCCAAATGTTCATTTTAATAAACACATTGTTAATAAAAGGATAATAGGAAATTATAAAATAATAATAAAAAATAAGTTATGTATTAATATGGTTCTAGAATATATATATATATGTGTAGATATATATAATAAATCTATATTTATTATATAGGCGGTTTGAATTCATACGCAGTAGAACATGACTTGAGGTATGTGATTTATGTCTCAATCCCATTTTAATCAGGATTATTTATACTTGAATTTAAATTAAGGAAATTATATGATCCTTATTAGATAAATAAATTTAAAATTTCTTCTCCTTTGGTTATTTATGAAATTTTGAAGTTTTAAAATCATTTCCCACTCTCTGGTACTCAAAATGGTTCAAACAATGTTTTTATGAAAAGCCGACCTTATTTTTCCTCTTTTAGCCGATTTTTTTTTCTTACACATCCATGTTTTGTAATTTTTTTGAGAATTTTTTGACTATTCTTCAATGATTGTTTATATTAATTTTTACCCATGTTTTAATTTTAACAAAAAGGTTTAAAAAAAATTTTCTTGTCAGTTTCTGAACGAGGTTCTTTTTACCAAAGGTGGGAATATAATATTTATCTTAATAATTAAAGCATCAATGAAATTTACCACTATTATGACTGATCAATGATTTGAATCTTCCTTTATAAGTTTCCATGGTACTTTTAAAATTAAAATTTTTCTTAAATTTTTTGAAATATTAGGATTTTAAATAAGTGATTTTAAAATAAAAAGTGTATTTTCCTTAAAAAATATTCCAATGATGTACTAAAGGAATTTTTTATCTATTATAAAATCCATTGATGTTAATTATGCTTTATTGGGGATATGATCCAATGATACCATTCTTATTATTTATTTGTATGTTTTACGATTATGATTGTGAGATTCTTAGGAAACCTGATTATTTTTTTCATGACCCTCCTTCTTTGAGATGAGGGAAGAGATAACAAGATGTCGAGACCTTCCTTCCTCAAGATGAAAGAGAGATAATGAGCCTCGAGTTCTGCCTCTAATAGGCCCTGGGGAGGCGACCAACACCAAGGGTATAGAAATCTCACAAAAATTGGAGACACTACCCCTTTTATAGTAACCAAGATCAGAAGATAAGATGTATCTACCTCAAACAACTTCAAGACACAACACACACACACACACACATATAAGGAAACCAAAAACCATCCCACATGCATGTTCAAAGTAAAAATGCTAGAAATACAAAGAAAAATCCAAAGTAAGTACCAAAATAAAGCTAAGAAGCAACATAATAACTGTCCCCAATGTCTGAGCTAGTAAGGTCCAGCACGGTCCACATAATATCCCAAGAAACTTGAAAACAATTTTATTTACATAGGGTGAGCAGACAAGTATACTCAGTAGGGAAAAACCAAAGTCACCCATGCACAAGTGGGAGAATCATACTAATGCCCATGCGGGAAAACAACAGAAATTCAAAATCACCTAACAAGGTATACTATCCACCCCAACCTCACCAAGGCACACTCACCAAAATAACGCAAGTGAAGTAAAGTTGTAAGCACATCGATATTTGGGTAGCCCACAACACTTCCCACTGGTTAACTACTCATCCCTAGTGATGAATTTCCTGATTCTACCACGCTCTTCCACAAGCCCCACTGTCACAACCTACCTTCACACACCTCATCCGCACACCACACACATCCTGCTCACAAACACCTGGGCCACAACCACCACATGTCTCACCCAAAAACACCTGGGCCTCATCCTGAAGACACATGGGAAATGAACCAACTCTCACATAGCCAATAACATAAATCTGGTATTAAACCTCAAGCCATTACAGCCTACCCAAAGTGTCTTGGGTGATAAATGTCTAGAAGAGGGAGCATGGTAAAGTCAGTAACCAGCCATCTATCCTCCCACTGGGATGTTGGGAAGGACACCATCCCCCACAAAAATGGGGGTGTTCAACATATAGTGCTAAACACGAGTGGGGTGCGTATAGAAAACAAAAGGAACTACAAGTTTATACATATAAGTAACAAACACTAATCCAATCCTATGGTATTCCAAACATACAACTAAACCATTCAAAATCACCTTTGCTGCTACCCCTAAATGCACGTACCACCACAAATAACGGTTACTCAAACACTGCTTTACTACAAGCCCCAACTCAAAACATTCCCCCATCCAATTCATTTAACCAGTTGTTATTCTATATTATAAATTCATTTATTAATTTATTCCATCCCTATCTGGGAAACTACCAAACACTGCAAACTTTATAAGGTGAAGTAACCATACCAACCACTGCCAAGTCAAACAGAGAAGGAGACTACCCACAACATTATTCAAAGTTATCCCTCCCAAACCATCCTCTCATAAGAAAACCTTGTAGCCCCGCTGCATAACAACACCACACCCAACACACCCATAAACATGAAATCATGACACAACCCAATCCTATAATCACTGCCCAACCACTACCTAGATGCAGTCCCACTACATAATAAGTCCATCCATTCCACAATCAATCAATCTATCAGCCTGAGATACCACCACACCACCCATACCACCCCATACACATAATCACACCCCCATCCATAACACCACACTACCAAAACAGACGCAAGGCTGAAATTAACCACACACAGAACACAACCACACCAACAAGGAAAATTTTATTCATATTTAGCATCACTCGTTATTTAATTCCACTTGATAAAACTGAGGTGATCACAAAATATATTTGATTCTAGGGAATCTATTTATTTAACCAAGTATATATAATTAACCAGATTCTAATTCTTACAGCAGTGATTCACAATCACACAGGTAAGCAAATAAATACCACCAACAACCATGATTTTCAGAAGAATAAAACCCATATGATTCACAACATGGATCGAAGATAACATATAAAACAAAATGATCATCACCATCATACTTCCGTCCCCTCATTTATTTCTTCTTATTATCTTATTTAAATTGGTTTTAGTAGTATTCAAAAGGAGGCATGAGTACACCCACCCCACATGATACACAATTAAAAGAGAGACAAAGGAAAAATCCCTACTTGGAACAATAGGTGACCAACAATCTTTCCTTACACCAAAATAGGGGGGTGCGCGAGTAGCAGGAAAAAATACAAGGAAAAATCCAAGGAAAATTGGATCGATGGCTATGGAACAACATGTGACTCCATAGGAAAGGAAGGCTCTAGGCACACCAAAAGAAAATGAAAACACACTGGGAAGAGAAGGTCTTGTCTTAGAAAACCTAGATCCTATATCAATGGAAGTGGAAACAGTTTCATTGGACATTAAAGTCAAATTGTGGCTAAGACCACATGGTTCAACTATTTCAAAGTCCCCAGAGCATTAAGATATTGAATATATAATTAATATCCTTGTGAAACACCTTTAGAAATTCCAAAATAAGGTTTTAAACTCGATTTACGTCAAATAAAACATAAGAGGGGTGAAACTGGAAAACTGGAAAAGACTAGAAATGAGTCACCGATGGGTGAGTCACTAACAGCAGGCCACTGACAATGAGACACCGACAGCGAGCCACCGACACTGAGTCACTGACATTGAGTTACCGACACTGAGTTACCAATGTTGAGCCATCGATGCTGAGCTACCAAAACTGATCCACTAACATGACCTAGTGACGCCTGACTCATTGATTCCCTAACTCATCGACACCATAACTCACTGATGTCATGACTAACCAACACCCTGACTCACTGACGCCTTGACCTACCGACACCCTCGATCTACCAACGCCTTGACCTACCAACGCCTTGACCTACCAACACCCTAACTTACTGATGCCTTAACCTACCAACTCCCCGACCTATGGATGCCTTGACTTACCAATTCCCTCGACCTACCGACACCCTCAACCTACCGACGCCCGCACCTACCGAGTGACGTACCGACACCTTGAACTATCGATGCCTTGACCTACCAATGCCTCGACCTACCGACGCCCTGACTTACCGATGCCCTGACCTACAAACGCCTCTACCTACCAATGACTCGACCTACCGATGCCCTCGACTAGCCGACGCCCTGACCTACAAATGTCTCAACCTACTGACACCCTGACCTACCGATGGAAAAACTGAAAATTTGAAAAACTCTTTAAATAAGCTACTATTTCTTCATAGAACACCCCAAAGGATGGATTTTGACAAATTAATGGACCACGGGGTCTAGTCCACTACATCAGATAGATCTCAAACTATTCTCACCCTCAATAATTCTAAACAAACCCAAAAGAAAGAGGGGTCTAAAAAACCACCCCGTAAGAGAACTCTCAAGGATAAACCACCATGTTGGAGTGAAACCTTAATGTCAAAGAACACCTCCTCTGAGATTTTACAATGCAAACAACTAAAAGACATACCATACAAGAACCAAAAGTCACATTGCCTAAACATATGAATTAGGTAATTCCTTTTCCCATGTCAAGATACTATCCTCTTTGGGCGGCACTAACTCGCTCGCACGATTTTAATCATATCCTCATTAATGCGTCTTGATAAGGGATCAAATTCTCCCCTCATACGTCAGGAATTTATCATATGTCACATAATAAGAAACAACTTATCTCATAGAAAACAAGGTTCAAACATTACATCACAAAGAAAAACACACAAGAAAAACTCAAAACAACTCTGGGTACTAGGTATGCATCCACATCTCTTGCTACCAAGTACTATCCTTCATGCCGCCATGCCTCCACAACACACGAACCAAGGGAATGGTTTGTCCACGTAGCACCTTCTCTTGATGATCTTGGATCTCCACCGGTCGCTCCACGAATGCTGTGTTGTCCTCAATATCCAACTCTTCCCAATCAATGACATGGAGGTCATCATGAAGATACTGATGAAGCTGGGAGACATGAGAGACGTCGTGGACCCTCCCCAACTACGGTGGTAATTCCAGATAATATGCCACATCACCAACTCATCCTAACACCTCAAAAGGCCAGATGAACCTGGGAGAAAGCATACTCCCTCTTCCAAACCTCCGCTGCCCACGTCGAGGGGAAACCTTCTAGAATACATGGTCCCCAACCTTGAACTCTAAGTGCCTTCTACTGCGATTGATATACGAATTATGCTGGTCCTGTGCTACCTTCATCCTCTCATGGAAAAACTGCACCTTCTCTGTCATACACTGCACCACATTCAGACCAAGAGCAGCTGCCTCCCCAACTTCCCTCCAGCATAAAGGTGAAAGACACGATATTCTGAATAAAACTTCAAATGGAGTAGTGCTAATTGAAGAGTGATAACTATTATTGTAGCAAACTATACCAAGAGAAAGTGTTGTACCCAAGACCCACTAAAATCCAAGGCGCATACTCGCAGCATGTCCTCCAACATCTGGATGGTCCGCTCTGTTTTCCCATCTGTCTGAGGGTGGAAGGTAGTGCTAAGGCATAACTGAGTGCCAAAAGAAATATGCAATCCCATCCAGAGTCATGACATAAAATGTGTATCCTGATATGAGACGATGGATCTTGGAACTCCATGCAGCCACATCACCTCATCTACATACCTCCATGCTAAGACATCCAATGCACTCAACTCCTTGATCGCTAAGAAGTGAGCCAATTTCATCAACCGATCCACTACTACAAAGATAACATCATATCCTCCCCGAGCCCTGGGTAATCCTATGACAAAACCCATAGAGATTTCATCCCATTTCTAATCAATGACATATAGGGCCTACAACAAACCACAAGGAACATGGTGCTCAATCTTCACTTGTTGGCACACTAAGCACTTTGCCACAAACTTTTCCACTGCCCGCTTCACCCTGATACACCAAAACTGTTCCCTCAAGCCCAAATACATCTTGGAAACTCCTAGGTATACCACTAGGGGTGATATATGAAACTCATGAAGAACTTCCTCATGCATTTCCACCAGAACAAATAGCTTCTTACAGAACAACATCTGATTCTGACTATCCTCTGACCATCCCACCGGAGCATTACCCAGGTCAATACGGTCACGTATCACCTTTGCCTCCAAATCTCACCACTAAGACTCCTACACCTTCTGCCTTAGAGATGACTGTACCATCATCTAAAATAGACAACCTCTGCTGCCATTCATTCCTACATCTAAGTGCATGACAACCAACTCCTCCACCGCCCTCCAAGCGTCCGCAGATTCCTGAACTATATTCTTCTGTGACTTTCTGCTCAAAGAATCAGCCACAAAATTTCCCTTCCCTGTGATGTATGAGATCGAAAAATCATAATCCTGGAGAAAATCCATCCACCTCCACTACCGTAAGTTCAGGTCTCGTTGGGAAAAGATGTACCTCAAGCTCTTGTGATCCGTGAAGACCGCAAAACACTCCCCAATGAGGTAATACTGCTACAACTTTAGTGTGAATATGATCGATACTAGTTACAGATCATGAGTAGCATATTTACATTCATGGGGATGTAATTTATTAGACCCATAAGAGATCTCTCCCTATTGCTGCATCAGAACAAACACCCCAAGCCTAGGTGAGAAACATCACAAAACACTTCAAACATCACCCTTTCCTCTAGAAGCCTGGGCACTGGAGAACTAACCAAATTCCCCTTCAAATAGCCTAATTATACCTGGCACTACTCACTCCACAAAAAATCTTGGCCTTTTATGGTCAGATCCGTCAATGGATCTGCTACCAGAGAGAAATTAGGTATGAATCTACAATAGTAGCATGCCAGATTGAGAAAACTGTGAACCTCTACCACATTCTTGGGTGCCTCCCAAGAAACAAGTACCTCAAAATTTTATGGGTCCACTACTATGCCCTGCTAAGACACCACATGCCCAAGTAAGTGGACCTCTTGTGTCCAAAACTTTCACTTTGTTAGTTTTCCATATAGATGGTGGCGTTGGAGGACCTCTAGGACAGTCCTGAGATGCTCAGTATACTCCTCCCATGACTTCGAGTAGATCAGGATGTCATCAATGAATATGATGATGAACCAATCCAGGAGATGATGAAAGACAATGTTCATGAGCCCCATGAATATGGATTATGCATTTGTTACATTGATCAAAATAACTAAGAACTCAAAGTTCCCATACCTGCACCTGAAAGCAGTCTTTGGGATGTCAACCTCCTTCACCCTCAACTGGTGATATTTAAAACTCAGAATGATCTTGGAAAACCAACTCACTCCCCTCGACTGGTCAAAAAGATCATATATCCTTGGGAGAGGGTAACGATTCTTGAACCTTACCTGATTCAGTCTCCGATAGTCTATGTAAAACCTCAGACCACAGTCTACCTTCTTCACAAACAAGACTGGATCACCCCGCAATGACACACTGGGTTAGATGAAACCCTTCTTTATCAGGTCATCAATTAGGATCCACAAATATTGTAACTCAGAAGGTACCATCCGATAAGGAGCCATCAAGATCATATGAGCACCGGGCTACAAGTCTATCTCAAACTCAACGTTGCGTTGAGGGGGTAGAGTCACAACCTCCTTGGGGAAAACATCCAAAAACTCTTCAAAAACTCCCAGAACCTCCACCATCTCAACATCCATCGATCCCATTGAAATTTCAACTAAAAAGGAAAGAATAAGCTTCATACACCGAATTCCCACCTGACAGATCCACTCACCAATGAAAGTTACACGCTGACCTTTAATGTATGAAAACACGACTCTTCTACAGAAGCATTAAATAACAACATGTACCAAAAACAAATAGTTTATTCCAAGGATGACATCATACGACTGCATCTATAGCAGAAAGAGATACCCACTGGACTGATGTGGCCCCAACATTAGTCTACATCCTTGGAAAACATCAAACAAGATGGTTTGACCAGTGACTAGTGTAATCAACACCAGGGCATGTAAAGTATCACTATGTCCAATCCCAAGTCCTGGGCCATATTGGGTGCAATGAAGGAGTGAGAAGATCCTAAATAAAACAAGGTGGAAGAAAACATACTAAACAAACTGATCGAACCTCGAACGATCTCCGACCCTACTGGAACTGATGCCTCTTCGACATGTATCTAACCACACCCAACTCCTCTTCCCTTTGGCTATCGTCCGCCTCCCTGACCACGCCCTATTTGAGTTATTTGAGGAGCTCCCTGAGGTCGGCCTCCTCCTGCACCGTCTTCCCTCAGTGGAGTAGGGACCTACTGTCTCTATAGCTGGAAAGGCATGGCTGGAAACTATTTCTGAGGGAAGTGCTGAACCTCCTTACCTCCCCCATACTGAGCTCAAGTTGGGCACTGTCCCCAGAGGTTCCCCAACCTCTGCAAGAAAAAAACCTCAACCATAGGCCTGTGGGAAAAGTGTTAGAGTTGGTGTCCTGATAACCAACTATTTATACTTTGATTACATGAATGTAAACTTATTATATATTGTTCATTGTTCTGCATGACTATAATATAATAATGTCCTGGAATATTTGTTGCATTAATAAGGTCATGTTAGATCCCCGCTTTGATGAGAACCTTGAAATTCTATAACAATATTCTTAAATAAAGTTCTATGATTGGATGACATATTATGATATGACAGATAGTATACAGACCGTCATGTGCGAGTACTCGTAAGAAGATGAGACTCTCTCTCATTGAGTTTTCACTTGGTAATCTCCAATATGGGAGATTATGAGAACAGACCCGCCAGTAGTAATTCTGCATGTCTTGGTGTCATTGGACATTGCTATATACGAGCATGTGTAATGGTCCTTAGATTGGAAGATTATCATTAACTCATGTCATGACTCTCACACTTAGATCTGCTGATGAAAACAGTCACGAAGACAGTTGGCGAGAAGTAGGGTATATTGGGTGCGTCATGAATGACATGTTGTTAATGGATAAGTCGAGGAAGGATTTGTCCCTTCCATATTTATGGAAGTAGATATCTTGGTCCCTTTGATTGAAATAGAATTATCACCCAAATTCCATGGCCATGGTGTAACAACGAGTTTATTTATGGAAGTCAAAGAATAACAAATCAAGCATATAGGTTTATGAAACTTCCATGAAACCTTCTTGATGGAGATATTGAGACAAAGGGATTAAATTACACGGTAAGCGTTAATATGAGGTGACACGTCAATGCGGCGTCAACTTCTTTCTCTTGGGTGCCTTGACTCATTGCTAGACAGTAATCTTGGACTTTAGGCAAGACCGCCTAATACGAACGAGAAAGAGGCCTATAGGGTCACACAATAAGTGTATCCAAGTATCTCAAGAAGAATAAATATTATTCCCGTACGTGGTTTAATAATTATTCAAGTAAGCCTAGATCATTTTAATGATGGAGGAAGAATAAAATGAAAACAAGATATACACACCGTGTATTAATGATTACACACCGTGTAGTTTTCATTTTGGAAAGGAAATGGAAAACAAGTACACGTCGTGTATTAATGATTACATGTAGTGTAGTTTTATGAAAAACAAGTACACACAGTGTATTAATGATTACACACCGTGTAGTTTTTCTAGTCAGGATTTTGAGGAAATAATATTGTTTTATTAAATGATATTTATTATAATCATCATGGGAGCATGTCAAGGAATTAATGATTCGACATGGGGGGTTTTCAATAAGATTTAATGAAATAAATAAAATGCGTAATGCATTTATTTATTGTCATAACTCTATAACCTCAAACCTGATTATAAATATCCTCACAACCCCTACACTTTTCCTTAATTGTTGTGCATAATAATTTTAGAGAATTCTCTCAAGGACGAAAGAATTCCTTCCTCCAAGAACGCTCTCAAGATCGAGAGAGATCCTCGTCCATCGGATCAACGCGATCTAAGGCTGACAACACAAGCAAATGTTTCTCCAAACTAGCACCCGAAGACTCCTTTGGCGACGTCCAGAGATATATGGTGCATGTGTGGATCACTGCTAGAGGAAGTCTACACTTGGATTCTGCGACGCAACGACGAATCACATCGAAACGTGATCAGAAATATCAACGAAGAAAGAACACCGTAAAAGGTACTTCTTGTCAATTAATTAAATTAATTATAATTAACCCGTGACGGTCCTCGTTTGTGGTTCCTGGACAATTCTTCTTATTTGTCTATTTATGTGATTCGATCTGTGGAGTCTGGAATTTATCGTCATATTGATCCCGGATTGATCATTGCTAATGAAAAAAGATAAGTGGGAACATCCACCCACGAGCTTCTGCTGTGCTCGGAACCTTCAAAAAGGGCGAGGACCAGAAGGTTGGAATTTAAACTGCTGGGGTCGGCTCCCCACTTGACAAAAACTAGAAGGCCCAGACGCCAGAGACTTGTTGCTGATGGCCTTCCTCTTTGAATAACTTAGCTGACTTCCCTCCCACGATATACCTCATCGTGAGTTCATCCTTTCCACTACCTCAACCTTCTAATGAACCTCTAAGTATGTTAGTAGGGTGAAGGGAGTAACCACATACTGAAGAGAAGGAAAAAGTGCCTCCTCTAAGCGCCTTGCCTAAGACTCCTCATTCTGAAAGAGATCTAGAGAAAAATATAGGAGATCATTGAACTTGATCCCCAATTCCCTCATTGACATACTCCACTGCTGGAGGGAGAGTAGCTTCTACCTCTTCTCAGCTTTCATCATGGAAGAAAGGAATTCCCCTCGGAACTCCTTCTCAAAGTCAGTCCACAAATCATCGATATTCTTCCTCTCCCTAAGGTAAATCATCCACCACCGATGCATTGTTCCCCTCATCTAGATCACTTCCAGGAGAAACCTAGTACTCTATCAGAGCCTGGATCAATTTGAAAGTGATCACCAGCTCCTTGAGCAAACTCTCCATCTTCATATCCGAGACACTGCCCTCGTACTTTCCCAGAGTATTCCACTGGAAAGAAAAAAGTGTCTTCTGCCACTGATCCACCTTCTCTACTAGATTGACCCTCCGTCGGTCAACTGAGTCAGCCTGATGACCCTCCACTTCTCGTACCACATGCGAGCGATGTCCAGGAACCATAATTGAAAGGAAAAATAGGATATCTTAAGCCTGAGTAGTATGAAATTTATTTAGGATTCATTTCAACTCATTGTTTATTTTAATTTCCCAAAAATTCCCAAACAAAACAAGATTGAAAGTCATCATGATGCATGTACCTTTCCTAGGGTATCTACCCCACAATCGGTGTAACCTCACTTGGTTATTCGGTAAGCTTAGAGTCCTTACATCGGATCACAGGGGCCCCTAAAATCTGGTGTCCTAGCCGGTCTTCCCTAACCTATGTCACACACCACGTTCAACTAAAATTATTTCCCTACCAACCCATTAAATCCTCACTATGCCTAAATCCAAACTACATCCTATTTCTCAACCTCACTTATGATACCATTCTATCATGACCCGCCTTATTCGAGATGAAGGAAGGGATAAAAAGATGCCGAGACCTTCCTTCCTGAATATGAAGGCAAGATAATAGGCCCCTGGGTGGAAAAAAGAACCAAGGGTATGGAAATATCATGAAAATGGGAGGTATTACACTTTTTAAGTACCCAAGACTGGGAGATAATATGTATCAACCTCAAACAACTCCAAGACACACATACACACACACACACATAATGAAACCAAAAACCATCCCACGTGCATTTTCAAAGTAAAAATGCTATAAATACAAAGAAAACTCCAAATTAAGTACCAAAATAAAGCTTAGCAGCGACAAAACAACCATACCCAACATCTGAGATAGTCATGTCCAGCACGGTCTATGTAATACCCTTGGAAACCTGAAAATAGTTTTATGTTTGTAGGGTGAGAATACAAGTTTACTCAGTAGGGAAAAACCAGAGTCACCCATGCACAAGTAGGAGAATCATACTAATGTACCTATGAGAAAACAATAGAAACTCAAAAGAACCTAACAAGGTATACTATCCACCCCAACCTCACCAAGGTATGATCACAAAAATAATTCAAGTAAAGTAAAGTAAAGTAGTATGAACATTGATATTTGGGTATCCTGCACCACTTCCCACTGGTTAACTTCTCATCCCTAATGGCGGATGTCATGACGCTACCACGCTCTTCCACAAGCCCCACTACCACAACCTGACCACAGACACCTGAGCCGCACACCACACACATCCTGGCCGTAGACACCTGGGCCACAACCACCACACATCTTGCCCGAAAACACCTGAGCCTCATCCCGAAGACACTTGGGAAATGAACTGCCTCTCACACAACCAATACCATAAATCTGGTATTAAACCTCAAGCCATTATAGCATGCTTTAGGAGTCCTGGGCGATAAATGCCTAGAAGAGGGAGACGAGTAAAGTTAGCAACTATCCATCCATCCTCCCACCATGAGGTTGGGAAAGACACCATCCCCCATAACAATGGGGGTGTTCGGCACATAGTTCTCGACATGGGTGGGGTGCATATAGAAAACATAAGGGACTAAAAGTTTATACATATAGGTAAAAAACACTCAACCCATCCTATGGGATTCCAAACATACAACCAGCCCACTCAAAACCAACTTTCTAGTACCCATACATGCACATACCACCACGAATGATGGTCACTTGAATGTTTCTTTACTACAAGATGAAACTAGAAACATACCCCCAACCAATTCATTTAACCAGTTATCATTATACATTATAAATTCATTCATTTATTTATTCCATCCCTATCTGGGAAACTACCAAACCCTGAAAACTTTATAAGGTGAAGAAACTATACCAACCACTGCCAAGTCAAACAAATAAGGAGACTCACCACAACATTATTCAAAGTTATCCCGCACAAAATGTCCTCTCATAAGAAAACCCGACAGCCCTGCTGCATAACAACACCCCACCCAACACACCCATAAACATGAAATCATGACACAACCCATTACTACAACCTCGCTTCCCAACCACTACTCAGATGCAACCCCACTGCATAACAAGTCCATCTATTCCACAATCAATCAACCTCTCAACCTAAGATACCACCACACCACCCGTACCATCCCATATACACAATCACACCCCAACCACAACACAACACTAACAACATAGATGCAATTCCAAACATAACCATAAACAAAACACATCCACACCAACAAGGAAAATTTTATTCAGATTTAGCAGCACTCATTCTTTAATTTCACTTGGTAAAACAGGGGTGATCACAAAACAGATTTGATCCTGGGGCATCCATTTATTTAACTGAGTATACATAATTAACCAGATTACAATTATTACAGCAGTGATTCATAATCACACCAGTGTGCAAACAGAGACCACCAAAATCCATGATTTTTAGAAGAACACAACCCATATGATTCACAACATGGATCAAGAATAACATATAAAAAAACAATCATCAACATCATACTCCCACCCCCTCATTTATTTATTCTTATTATCTTATTTAAATTGGTTTCAACAGTATTCACAAGGAGTAATGAGTACAACCACCCCACATGATACAAAATTAAAAGAGAGGTGAAGGAAAAATACCTACTTGGAACAACAGGTGACCAACGATTCTTCCTTGCGCCAAAACAGGGGGTGTGTGAGTAGCAGGAAAAACTCCAAGGAAAACTCCAAGTAAAACTAGATCGATGGCTACGACACAACACACGACACCATGGGAAATAAAGGATCTAGGCACACAAAAAGAAAATAGAAACACACTGAGAATAGAAGGTCTCGACTTAAAAATCCAAATCATATATCAATGGAAGGGGAAACAGTTTCAAGGGACATTAAAGTCAGATCGTGGACAAGACCACACAGTTTGACTATTTCAAAGTCCCCAGATCATTAGTATATTAAATATATAATTAATATCATTGGGAAATGCCTGTATAAATTCCCAAAAAAGGATTTAAACTCACTTTACATCAAATAAAACATAAGAGGGGCAAAACTGGAAAAATGGGAAATGCTAGCAATGAGTCACCGATAGGTGAGTCACCGACAAAAAGCCACCGGTAGTGAGTCACCGATGTTGAGATACTGACTCTGATCCACCAACACTGAGCTAACGACACTGATCCACCAACAATGATCTACTGATGCTGAGCCATTGACGCTCAGCTACCAATGCTGAGCTATCGACGTTGAGCCACCGACGCAACCTACCGATGTATGACTCACCAATTCCCTTACTCACCAACTCCTTGACTCACCAACGCCCTGAATCACTGATGCCTCAATGTACCGACACCCTCGACTTACCGACACCCTAACCTACCGATGCCCTTGACCTACTAATGCCCTGACCTATCGATGCCTCGACCTACCGATGCCTCAACCTATCGATGCCCTCTACCTACCCACACCTTGACCTACCAACGCCTCGAACTATCAAATCATCAACCTACCAACGTCCTAACCTATTGACGTCTCAACTTACTAATGCCTCGACCCACAGACGCCCTCGACCTACCGATTCCCTAACCTACCGATGCCTCAACCTACCAATGCCTCGACCTACCAACACCCTTGACCTTCTGACGCCCTGACCTACTGACACCTCGAACTACTGACACTCTGACTTACTGATGGAAAAACTATAAATTTGGAAAACTCTCGAAATGAGATACCGTTGCCTCTCAGAACACCCCAAACATTGGATTTTGAAAAAGTAATGGACCACATGGTCCGGACCATTACAATTTTCCATGGGTTATTCTTGATGACATGATGATTTTTTATGATCTTATGGTATTCATAAGAATGAATTATGATTATATGATGGTTGGTTCTGTTATAGACCTCCAATGCATTGGGTAATGTGATATTGATATCTCATGAGATGATAATTATAAGAATGGACATGATTACAAATAGTTTTATTCACATTTTATGATTGAGTATGATTTATTTCTATATTTTCTCACAATATTATGCATAGACATTATTGTGAATAGATTTGTTCACATTTTTACATGTGAGTGTGATTGCTTTCTATCTTTTCACACAAGATTATGAATGGACATTATTTTTGATAACTTTGTTTACAAGATTATTATTTCCTATGCTTATGATTCGACATGAATATATTATGACTCTAGGATGTTGATTACTGGTTTGAAATCCTTACTAATTATGCTTTTAGATATGACATGATTTTTCAGTTTATGATCTAATATTTTTAGGGTATGAATATTGGTGTTGAGAACATACACTTTATTATGTTATCATACCCTTATGATCATCCTATTCTTTCTTATGATTGATATCTACCATGTTTACCCATACCGAGCATATAAGCTCACCCTTTCTTATGTTTTTTCATCCCTAGGTTTTGATGGAAGGATTTAAGCATGATGAGTCTAGAAGGGTAGCTTATATAAAGAAAGATGTTTGGGATGATGAAGATTATACTTAAATAAGATATTTATGTGTCTAGTCTCCCACTAAACTAAAACTTTATGGTTCTCAAGTATGTTTATTTGGGAGATATATTGAATATTCATTAAAAAGATGTAATATATATATATATGTGTGTGTGAAGTATGAGTTTCTATTGTTGGTATTGGATCAAATTTTATTTTTTTAGAGATTAGTATTATAGAACCTTGGTGAAAACCCTAGGGATAAGAATTAATATAGGAAAACATCCCAATGTTTTGGTAAGGTAGAAATTATGTCATTTTCCAAGAAATAAATAAATTTATAGATATTAAAATTGAATGTGGCTTTAACATAGATGCGTCTAGGGGTAATAACTTCAAAAGGACTTGGTCGATTATATCTTGACCATCATTCTAGTGAACGATGAATGCGACCTTATTGTGAACTTAGTTTGACAATCCTAGGGGATATGATTGGGTCAATTAACATTTTCTTTATAAACTATTTTGAAGGTTTTGAAAAGATTTTGACTATCAATGACCTAGGATAAACTTATGGTGTCATAGATTGAAATGAATATGTAATGATTTGGAAATCCAATGAATAATTTTTCATTATTACATGATTACTAATTATGATTATTATTGATAACACTTTGATTTTTGGTTTTAGACAATAAATGGAACCTAAAAGAGATATTTTAACATTAAATACAATGAAAAATGAAATGATTTTCCTCACGAGAAACCAAATGAAATGGGTACTGGATTGTGAAACCTTGTGATTATGACCAATCAACTATCACATTATATAATTAACAAACTCAAATTGGTTGAGATTCCCAACACAAATAATAAGATAAAAATGACGTTTTATGGGAGTTTATTTAATAGAGACCATAAAGGAAATAAGATTCAGCTTCTTTGAAAATAGGAAGAAGAACCCAGGTTAATGTCTCAGAGGAATGGTAAGATGTTTTATATATGAAAAAATGGCATAGATCAAGTAATTTAAAAGTAAAAACAAAGGTTTTGATGGAGATAAATTACATAAATCCAAAATTACCATTTATATCTAAATTAATTATATGTGGGGGACATTTCCATTATCTGAGTCAATTCCATAATCTAAGGGTTAACTCCTAGACCAAGGAATGGCCTTTATTATGCCAATCATTGAAGTGATACGATTGAAGTATTTATGTATTGGTATTTGAGAATGATATTGTAGTAGTGTTTTGTCAATGATATTTTAGATATAATAATCATGAAACATATAAGGTTTTTTATGAAATAGTTTTTCTTTAAGGATTTTAAATCATATGTTGAATTGTACTGATAACCTAGAAACATGACTTAATGTTAAGGATATATTTTTGGAAAACACATGAATAAGGGGTAGATAACCCTTAATATGTTCCTAATATTGATATAATAATGTTTATTTGGGAGAAAGAGTTTATTTATATTGATAAATTAAAATTTAAATTATTGTTGACATTGAAAATGATTAGTGATTCGATGGAAAAGTGATTTATTTGGATTTATAGAATATATTTAATAGTCTGTGATTTTATTTGAGGAATAAGGATAGAGTTAATTTTTGGAAGAATATATGTTTTAATTGAGGTTTACTTTGATTTAGTTTATTAACATGTTTTAGTAGAATATATGATCAAGGTGTCTACATGTTTGTTATGTGACATTATGAGCTTCTTCATGTTGTTTGGGGATAAATGTTAAAGTTGATCTTGGAAAAAAATATATGTGATCAAATATTTCATATTTTTGTGTTTTTAATTTTCTCATATATATTTTTGGAAGAATCTTAAGGTTAACTAATTATTAAATGGTTTAATTTTAACTTTGGGAATTAGTTTTTTAGTTTTTAGTGATTAATGTATTATATTTATCCATATTAGATAACTTATGCTAACTATTTTGGTTTTGATAAATAGTTAGATACAGAAGGAATGACTTTTCATTAATTTATGGATATTATGATCCTTTAAAAGTTAATTTTAGTGCTTTAGTAATGAATAATTCATCTTATATATTCATTTCATAGAGTAAGAGATGAAGTGAAAATTGATCGAAACATAACCAAAGGATGAAATTGCATTTATGATATTAAAAGATATCATGTAAGTGTATTTCATCATTTTATATATATTGATAGTAAAATAATAATACAAATTTAGGGAAAGAATCTTGAAATAAAAATGTTATTCTTTTACCTTTATTTCTGATGAATTGATGGTCTTTTAACCCCTCACTGATTTATGGTTTTGTGGTCATTATCTTTCTCATGACTAGGTTATATATCACTATCTATTTGTCCTTAGATGTTAGTTTTCTCAGTTAGGTCTATATTTTAACTTATAACTAATGTTATCCTTATCTGGGAACCTGATTATGTGTTATTTAAAGTAACATTTATGTTTCCCACTTCCCCTTTTCAAAGGAAGTTTTATTATCCCTTTGTATTATGCAGGGTTTCAAAAAAGCTATTTTCAAATATTAAACCTTTGATGACTGAGAAAAAATTATGAGGGATTAATTTATTTAAGGGGGGATAATTTAAAACCCTAAAAATTTAGTTTAAAAGAATAATAATCTCGATAAATTTCTTAAAGCACAACACCAAGCTTTGAGTTAATTGTGATATACTATAGAAATATTATTATTTAAATGTGACTGTTATAATCTAGCAATTGAATTGAAGGGTATGAATATGAGTAAATTAATCATGAAATATATGTATAATGTACCTATTTAATACAAATTTATTGATTAATTCTTAGGAAATAAGCACTCAATTTTTAGTAAAGTCATTTTATGCATCAAAAATACTTTTTCTTCAAAAAATTGTTTTTATTACTTTTTGTGAGTAAATATTATAATCAATTTATAAAATTTTTAGAAATTGTATTTTATAAAATGAAATTAATTTTTTAAATCATTATATAAAAATCAACTTAGGATGAAATTTAGGGATTTTTCTGAAATGATTGATTTTTCAGTGAATAGTGAAAAATAACAATTTTTCAAATATTGTCATTTCTTTTCATTAAATAAAGTAATTTAAAAGTAACATTATATTTTTGATTTGTTATTAAATTAAAATATAATCCAATTTATTTATAATAATCTAATTAATTCCATTTCAATCAGAAATATTCCCAATTTTAATATTAGTTAATTTTTATGCTTAAAAACACATTTTTCTAAAAACTGTTTTTCGTTACATTTTAAAAATTTATATTAAAATCAATTTATTCCACTTCTAGATATTGAATAATTAAAAATTTATACCATATTTATTATTAAGAGGTTCAAATTTAGTAAATATGTGCCTTTTATTTTTAGTCATTATAAATAGTAACCATGGTAAATATTTGTCACCTCAGTAAGGGTAAAACTGGTAAAATAAGGTTAAAAATATGAGATAAGACATAAAAATCAACCCAAATAATTAATTTATTTAATTTTATGAGATTATTTCTACTATATACATCCTAACTTTGAATATATGGTATTTTGGTGCCATTTTCATTTGATAGTGACATTTATATTATTTTAGGTAAAGAAAATTCCAAAATGTCTTTCTCTTGCTTTTAATTTCTATTCTATGTTCACATAGAAATAAGAAGATGTTATGAATGAATATAAAAGTTTATTTTTATAATTATTAATTTATTTTTGTGATGAAAATTTATTTTTAATTTTTAGTGATGGTATAATTACGATAAATGCTTACACAACACTAAGACAATGCTTGTACAAATAATAGAGAAATCAAAGTAAATGGTTTTTAAAACATAAAGAGTAATATTTTTTGATGAATTATTATATAAAATTAATTTTATAGTTAATAATAACGTATAATTAATAGTTAAATAGTTTATATTTTAACTCCATACCTGTATTGATGTCTTTAAAGTCAAAATAGGTGAATAGTTCTTAAAATGACTTTAATGTTGTTTTATGTTAAATAATATATTATTAAATGATTTAAAAATCATAAAAATATTTAAATAGGAAAAGGGGGAAAATATATGGTCTAAAATTTCATATTTTGACAATTTTTTTTCAATTTTTACCTTATAAGTAAATTTATAACCCTTAATGATTAAAAAATGTGTTATCGCAGTTTAGGATAAAAAGAGTTAACAGGCGGTTAAATTAAGAAGATAAGAATTAAAATGACCTCAAAACTTGTCTAAATCCTATTTGATGATTTTATTTCGATCATATATTATCTTTAATTGTAAATTAATCTAATTTTGAACTAATTTTCAATGAATGTGACTTTATAATATTTTAATGTCTTAAAAAATTACAAGAGTTCCCCTTACCTCCCTTTTAAAAAGACACCCCACCTCTCTCTCATTTACACCACATTGATCCATCTACCTAGACTAAAACCTACCAAATACTCTTCTCAACCTCCCTATACACTAATTAGATGTTTTAATATTCTTAAAAGACCATTCCTAGGGTCCTTAATAAAGGATCTAAAAGAGGTGTACCGAAGAAGAGGTAATCATCTTGCCCGACCTCCTTCAATTTATTTCTTATTATACCTCATTTAAAGGCATGTTATTAATCATAAAATAATAAATTAAATATAATAAATATACTTAAATGTTATTATAATTTTTAAACCACCATTATCCACCCTCCTTTCCATCAAATGGTAAATGAAATCTGCGTACGTGCATACTTGTGGACTACCACCTACACGTAACGATATGATTAATTGTCCATCATCATAATTAATGGATGATTATTGTTGTGGATTTAATATATATATTTTATATATATGATATAATTATGATTATATAATTATAATATCTTGTCTACCTTCTTACATTTTCATCCATTGTAAAGTGATAACGTCACTCATGCGTACATATGGACTACCCCCCCACAAAGCGATGTGATTTATTTTTCACTTTCACTTTACTTAAATGGTAATAAGGATAGATTTTATGAATATATATGATATAATAATGATTATGTAAATGTGAATTATTATTTACCATTATTTCATTCCAACCATCAAAAATTTGCGTACGCACGAACTTCCATCTCCATGAAGTGATGTAATTCAATTTTCATCTTCACTTTATTTGAATAATTATAAAAAGTGTATATGATGAATAAATATAAAACTTATGTGATGATTAATATTACAGATATGATTAACCATGAACAAGGTGCATGTACCAGAACCATTAAACCGAATCATGCATGGAAAACATACCAGTATTCACCTGAATATTCATTTTAATAAAGAAATTGTTAATAAAAGGATAATTAAAAATTATAAAGGAATGATACATAGTAATTTAATTATGAATATGGTTTTTAAATATATGTATAATCAATATATATTTATTTTATAGGCATTTTGAAAGCATATGAAGCAAGATAAGACTTGAGGTAAGAGATATACATTTTAATCCCATTTTAACCGGGATTGATTATGCTTGAATTTTTATTGAGGAAATTATATGATCCTTATTGGATAAATCCATTTAATTTTTATTATCCTATATTTATTTATAAAATTTAAATGTTTTAGTACCATTTTACACTATGGTACTCAAAATGGTTTAGAAAATGTTTTTAAGAAAACCCGACCTTATTTATCCTCTTTCGGTTGGAAAAACTTTTTCTTACATATCAATGTTTTATATTTTTTTTGAAGAATGTTTTTGAATATTCTTAAATGATTGTTTAGAGTCATTTTTTGAAATGTTTTGTTTTTTAAAAAATGTTTAAAAATAATATTCTTATCATTTTTGAGCAAGGTACTTTTTACTAAAGTTGAGAACAAAATATTTGTTTTAATGATTATGACATGAATGAAATTTCTCACCACCATGACTGATCAATGATTTGAATACTCCTTTACATATTTCCATGGTTATTTTCAAATAAAATTTCTTTCTTAAAATTTTGGAAATATTTGGATTTTAAATAATCCATTTTTAAATGAAAAGGGAATTTTCATAAAAAAATATTCTAGTGATCCATTAAAGGAATTTTTCATATATGATAACATCATTTGATATTAATTATGATTTAATTAGGATATGAACCAATGATACCATATTTATTTGTTCTCTAGATATTTTATGATTATTATAATGAGATATTTTCAAACCCTGTTTATTTTCTACTGGTTATGTTATGATGATATGCTGGATGTTTTACAATCTTGTGAAATTCATAAGAATTTATTATGATTATGTGAACTTTGGGTATGTTATACCCCTCTAATGTATTGGGTAATTTGATATTGATATCTCATGAGATGAAGATGATAATCATGGACATGATTACAAATATATTTGTTCACAATTTAAT
Organism: Viscum album; assembly: GCA_963277665.1. Lineage (NCBI taxonomy): Eukaryota > Viridiplantae > Streptophyta > Magnoliopsida > Santalales > Viscaceae > Viscum > Viscum album. The sequence continues at coordinate 1,853,626,480 of OY728129.1, read as the reverse complement.
GCATGAGTATGATTTCTTTCTAGCTTTTCTCACAAGATTATGTGTGGACATGATTGTGAATAACTTTGTTCACATTTTTACACATGAGTATGAATTCTTTCTAGCTTTTATCACAAGATTATGCATGGACATGATTTAAAATATATATTTTTACAATATTATTATTTCTCATGCTTATGATTCCACACTACTATATTATAAATCTTGGATTTAATTATTTCTTCGACACCCTTATTGATCATGCTTTTGGATATGAATTTATTTCACAGTTTATGATCTTGGATTTTATGGGTATGAATATTTTTGTTGATAACATGAACTTGATTATGTTATCATACCCTTTTGATCTTCTTATAATTTATTATGATTGATATATCCCTTGTTTACCCTTACTGAGTATCTGATCTCACCATTTATTATGTTTTTCCCTCCCTAGGTTTTGATGGAAGGATTTAGGTGTGATGAGACTAAATGGGTACCTTAAGGAAAAAAGATGTTTGATATGATGGATATTGTACCTAAATAATATATTGATGTATCTAGTCTCCAAAGTACACTAAAACTTTGTGGTTATCTAGCATGTTTATCTGGGAAATATATTGAATATTCATATAAAAATGTAATATCTATGTATGTGAAGTGTGGGTCTCTATACACCCTCGTATGATATTTTTGAAGATAGCCTTGTAAGACATTTGAAGAGTTCACCTATAAGATATTTCCCCACCAGCCAAATTAGGTCATTTACAAGTCTGGGAGATATCTCGTATGTGAATTATCATACTACGCAGGATATATTTCCCACTATAACCCTTTGATATTGAATAACTATATTGATGAAGTCAAATGAATGTTGAACCTTGGATCAACACTGATAATGAGGAAGTTGAAGTCGAACTGGGAATCTTGTGGTGCTGATGAGGGTGAATCGAAGTAGATGAGTTCAGATCTATATTTTTAATTGATTGGAATTGGGGGATGGATATTATCTCAAGCCAAGTGATGATAATCTTAAGTTATATCACCAACTGTGAAATGATTCAAGTTCAATGAAACCATGTGAAGAAGATCGACCAAGAATATGAGGAGTTTCAATGAAATAAATGAACTTGATTAAAAATGACCGAACTAAACCATATTATTGAAACTGAGTGAAGTTCAATCATGGTTAGGATGATGAATACTAATTGGAAGAAACATGAACTGAAGAAGAATTTATTGAAATATTTGAATATGAGTAGCACCATTTTTCTCTATGTACTTGAATTGGGATAGAGAATAGAATTGGGTTAACATTGAGATGAGATGAATATTTTTGTTCACTGTTTATTTCTATTACAAGAACTAAGTTTATGGGGGGGGGGTTATAGCTCCCCAATGTTTTAACTCTAGTGGTGAATCTAAGTACACAACATGTGCTTGATGAAATGACTTTGAGAGTTCACTTGAACCCATGCTTAAAAGATGAACTGTATTTGATAGGACTTTGTCTGGGTTTGTGGGTTCATGTTACAAGTTTAAGTTGAGTTAGAGAATAATATTTTTCTATTAAAAGGGTATTAAACCTGAGGTTTAGATTTTTTATTGACTGAAATTGAGAAGATTATGGAGGTTTGAGTCTGATATGAAGATAGGGTTCAAATCTATTTAAAGTATTATACAACATAGATGGAATTGGGTGAGATTTTTGAATGGATATTTTTCAAAACATGAAGAAATTTAAGTGTTAATGATATGATAAATTAGATAATGGTTTTTAAAGAGTAAAAATTTAGGGGATTTAACCACAAGTTGAAGCAGGTAGGAGTCAAAGACTGAGAAATTAATTGGGTTCCAAATGGAGTTATTAATTATACATACAAGTGGAAGAGGTTGTTGGGATAGTTTTGTTATGGTACACTAGAAGTGATAAGATGAAAAAATAATTAATCTCATAATCAAATATGAAATAATAGCGATGATAAATTTATGTTAGTAATGGGGAGGAAAATAGAAAATGGGAACTCAATAGAATTATTGTAAACATTAATTTTTTTGGAGATAAATGAGTGTGGGGATGATAGGAATGGGTACAATATTCAATGGTTTTAGATCAGAGGAAGATGGAGTTAGAGAAGGAAGTAATATCAACAGGGAATACTTCCTCCTCCTTTCCTTTTTATGTTTCTACTCTTTTTGAGATATTTCTCTTGAATAAATTTTTTATACAATGAGTATGAATACCTAAATCCTTAAAAGGAATCAAATAAAAATTAATTTAAAATATTTTATCTATTTTTATCATGTTTTAACAATTGTATGTTTTTCTCCTTAAGCTTATTACATTGTATTTCTTTTTTATACTCTCTAATGATGAATCACTAGATTCAAGTCAGTGGTAGAATTTTTCTGGCAGTGAGAAAATTAATTCATACCTTTCAAATAAATTGAAAAATTGAGGTGAGTATAACTTGGATAGATTTAGTGTGATCATTTAATTATATGATCTCATTTTCATTCTTCATGATCATTTTATTCTACACTATTCCATATACTAATGGGTGATGATAGAAGATTACTTACCCTTGAAATATCAACTAAAGAACTTAAATTAGAAAAGATTGAATTTTCTCTTCTCTATGAATGAACCATTCATCTCCTGAGTTTGATTAAAAAATCATTTCTTAGAAGAGTTCACTGAACCATGTTGATCATCTAGTGAAATTTATGTGTACCAACCTATTTTATTCATATATATGGCACAATTATGATTATCTTGACAGAAGAGAAGAAATTGATTTTATTCAATTCAAATCATCTTGGTTTCCCTATTTTGTTCATTTATTATACTTTTATATATCTCTCTCTCTTTGTTGATTTGAGATGTTATATTTTCTTCTTCTATTACTACTCAATCCTATAGTTGTTTATTGTTTGTGTCATTTTTGTTAAGCATCTGGTTTTGTTTTTTTGAGTTCACTTTTTCTTGGATTTCACATCATATTGAATTTCCTTTTGTTTAACCCTCATAACAACTATCTAGTTGTAAGTAGGTTAATAAATAAGTAAATTTGATCATTTCAATGATCGTGTTATCACCACACCTCACCAAAGTATGTGCATTGGTTGAGGGAGTACCAAACCCTAATGGAGAACCTACGCCTCATCGAGTAGCGAGTGTCAAATGTGGGATCATAAAAATATATATATAGTGGAACCATACCCTGACGATGGTGGAGTTCCTAACTCCATCAGTCATATAGGGGACCCAGGCCTTGTCAGGACCAAGGGAGTATCGATCCCACACCTGAATGTGGATATCCCACACCTCGAGTATACAGGGGAGTACCAAACTCTATCAAGATTATGGGGGACTCATGTACTAACACCAGCACGCCTCTAGGAGAGTACCCAACCATGTGTCTACTCTATTTATCTTTCTTGGCCCCAATCATCATCCATACAAATACAATTTTCCCAAATCTACCTAAATCATATCACATATTGCCTTTGATGTTGGAAAGTAATGTAATATCATGTTTTACATTAAAAAACCCTTATAATAGATTACTCACATACCCAAATTTGAACCTCGAGTAAGAAGATATAAAAAATGACAAAGGTTGAATAATACATGACATGTAATCTAGGGGACATAATGTACAGCCTTAGGGAATTAGTCAATTTGTGTACTACCGTTTCCCTACCATGAGGGAGTCGACCTACATGGTATGCCTAGGAAGGTACACAATGTGTAGGAATCACGAGATAATCAAGAATGTACCTTCGACACATGTCGAGATGAGTCATCCTAATATACCCGACATGCCTTTTGATGATACACAATGTGTAAGGGTCAATCGATGTTTCCTCTACTAGTAATTGAGTCTTGTTCTCAATGACATACATGACATGTACCCTAGCATACATGGTGTGTATGTCTAGGTGGGTAATTAGGCATGTACACATATACACATCGAGTCACGTGGCTCAACATATATGAAATGTCTCACTTGAATAAACATTGTGTAACATTTATCCTAGTCATGTAAACACTAGCACTCTAGGGAGAGCGATACATGACATGTGATTCTCTAAACTACAAGTTGTGTAGTCGGGTCATTCCCATATCCATGATTTACTAAGTATTCTTAATTGATTCCACTGGATTCATCCCCAATCACACCCATTATACTGTCTTACACCATCTAGGGATGTCGTAGGTCCTTCTTAGTGCTCATCTTGTCACCATAACACCACTATGAAGCAATTAACTCGAGTTCTATTAGATCTGAGCCTCATAGACAGACTTGTTTCTCCCAAATCAAAGTCAGTAATCCACTACCTTTTCACCACTAATAACCACACACTCCACCATTGTCATGATCGACATCATCATTTTCATTGTTCACATAAGGCCAGACCATCATCTGAGTGCCCAATGCTGAACTGCCGATCATTATGAAGGCCAATAGTTATTTTGTATCATGAAGATGGGAAGAATTAGGGGGTGATGAGATTCTGAACACCCAATAAAATTCATCGCATTGCTTCAAATTCTGTGAGGATTTAAGAACATGGAATCTGCCGATTTTTTATAGAAAAGAGATGGAGATTAACCACTGAATTTCCATAAAATAAAATCCATTATCACAAAATCAATCGAGGGATAAAAATCACCATATACCATGATATTTTCATAAAATAAAGATCTATAAAAAATAGTGGATTTTTAATCATCCTAATGAATAACGGAGCAATTGAAATAATAAATCACTACCTCATGGAAAATTTCCATTGCTTTAAAAAACCAGCCATGATATGTGGATTTCATCTTCGCAACTAAGAATGGGGATCTCTAACCTATCAAATCCTTCATAGGGTATAAGTTAAATATTATGGATAATTAAGGAAGGGTGATATAAGGGGGTTATTTATAACCCTCAATTTAGGTTATCAAGTGTTCAATTAAAGACCAAAATTGGCTCAGCTCAAGGGAATGAAACACAACTGGAGATTACACCTCCCCTAGATAAAACCCTAGGTTAAGAGCACAACCAAAGTGTTGTAATATCTATTTAATCCTCCATTTAAGAGATATTTATATTCACACCCACAATATATATATATATTTATTTAATAAATATTAAATATTTCTTAAAATTCACCCGACTTAAAACTCATCCAAAATTTATCCCTAGGGTAAATATAGCATTCCAAGATCAATGAAATAATCAAAAAAAATTCAAAGTCCATTTACTGGGGTAAATTTACTATTTTATCCCTTTATATGACCCATGACTTTAAAACTCAAGAATGAGTTAAGATATTATTGAGAAAAACCTGAATGACTACATCCTCCACACCTTTAAATCTTTTCATCCCCAAAAGGAAATAATTAGTGCTGTAAAACAGGGAAGCTCATGGAACAACCTCATGTGAAAACAACCCTTCCTCACATGCACTACTTCCATATCCAAAGGCCTAGAATCTATGTGAATCCAAGACACAACCATGCATGAAGATATCCTCTAAACTACCATTTTTATTTAGGGACTTTCCTCATTGATCTTCCACTTATTCCCTTGAACAATCAGTCTAAGATCAATCTGGAAGAATGCCTCTATAAAAGAAGAACCTCACATTAAATGAGTCACCATATGGTACCAATCAAATACCTTTCCAGCCACTAGTTTATCATCCATATGGAACAAAGAAAAACCATGAACCATCGACATAAATATAGACATGGTCAGTCAATAAGATAATCTCTTGTGTGAGTGTCACACTTCCCATATTTAATGAGAAACCTAAGATACTATCACATAAGGACCATCACAATAAATATGGTTATAGAAAAAATCCATAACAATTCTTCACCGATCCTTGAATAATATTATAATATCACCAATACTAATCATAAGGATAACACAAGATCTTAATATAGACATTACTCTTACACCAATAGGAATGGTTGGGCTCATGATTATCTTTTAAAATTACCATCAATGATATCCACTAGAAATTAGTGGGTTGAATGGAGTACCTGAATGAGCCCCACACTACAATGCACCAGAACTTAGAAGAAACTCTGTACTTAAGTCAGCACACTATAACACTAACCTCCAAATGAACACAAATATGGTTTCTAGAATAAAATTATTAAAATGAAAGAAATAAAATAAAAACAAAAGCTTACATGGTTCAAAAATGATTCCTAATATATGTGGGTAACACTACTTTATTTTGATTAAGAAATCTGAATGTGATTATAATAAAATAATGATGAAAATCCCTCGACCAAATGACCCATCAAACTATTTATAGTAGTACTTAGTTGGTGAAACTAGTCACCCTATCTTTTGACCATCACAATGAGTTCATCCACCTATATCTTATATTCATATATATCTCTTCATTAAGTCAAATACTCCCACTACCTTAACTCCCACCACCGGTATACTGTGCACACTTTTGAAACTCTCATGAGTTTAATTTTACATTTAATTAAAGATACTCTTATACATCCCATTTTCACAAAACCAATAGGGGAATCTTTAAGAAAGAATCTTATGTATTACTAAAGTTACTTTTTATGTAAGCCATTTTCAAATACGTATTTCTCCCTTCGGTATGAGTCAAGAAGTAAGTTCTGATTACATTGTCTGAATATCATCATCTAGTCTGTATAACTTCTGGTCTTATAGAATTTGTAGCTATCATTCTATCATCACTAGAAAGTTTTGGAAATTATTCTTCTAGAGATTATCATTAAATTTGAATAAATTATATAGCCTGAAAATATTTTTCACACATGGATGAAATCTAATAATCTCCCACTTGAGAATCATTTTCTAGGATTCACCACTGAGTCCTCCATAAACACCCACACACCTCTTCCACTCCTAAAATTTTCTTTGCAACTGCATGCCTCCCCTACCATGCTTCATGTTATCTCATCCCGAATGAGGCAAAACAACACCTCAATCCATACCAAAATAGAACCTTCATTAGTATATCCATTAGTTTCTTTGATCCTTCCATCTTCTATAGATCTAGTATTCTATCCACAAATAACTTCCTGATGAAGTTCTATTTCAACTAAATATTCTTCATCCTAGAGCAAAAAATTGGTTTTTTGTACAATTAAATAACACTTTATGAGTAATAAAATAGCATCCCATCATATTGACTTCTCTGGAGACTTTCCTATGGCCCCTCCATCCAAAATAAATTATTCATAGATTCCATTAAAAAAAATTCATTTCACTTCCATTATCTAGAGCGTGAACATCAATTTGAGCTTTTTAATCCATCTTATAATCATCCCCTCTAAAGTGAACACATATATGGTGGTTATATTCCAAGATTCCGAATCTACCTCAAAGTTAGAGTAAAAAATCCTTACATTGACCTGGTCATTCCAGAGAAAAGTTCTAAGCTTCCAAAACCCTTTAAGTAACAGAAAATCCTTTTCAAAACCTCCCAAAATTCTATTATGGGATTATAAATATACCCAATAACTACTCTCATTACCAACATAACATTAATTTAAGTAAAAAGTTTTAACACTGTGAAGTTTGTTCAAGTTCCTAGGTCAAACTACTAGATAGAGAGAACTGGAAATTTACTTGGTCTTGGGGTGAAGGAAACAGAAATTATAATTCTCTGATAGATGCAGGTTCATCAAACAATAGTCTTGTCTGATGGATGTGTACTAGGTAAGGGTTAGTTCATCCGATGATGTGAGAAAAAGTTTCATCCTTTATTTTATCTATCTCAGTTTACCAGATTCATCCCTCATATGACAATTGAAATATGATATTGACAATAATAAAGTTCAACAATGGGTCATCCATGAATCTCAGATAGCTGTAAAATTGGATGAACGTATGGGCCCCACTATAAAGGTGGGGTATGACTACTTGTACAAGTGTTTTATGATGTGAAAAAATGTTATCTATTATCAGTCAATATTTATGATTTATATTTTAAAACTTTGTATCATATGATAATAATGGAAATAATAGTAGTTTTCTTCTGTGAACACATGACTTAATTATCCAAACTATATAAAATTAAGTGTTATTTCTTTTACCTTTTTTTCTTTTATTATTTTTATTGAGTATTGTTTCATGTGAATGGTTTAGTGTGGTGAGTAGTACATGAAAACTTTATATCTTCTAGTACATCAAGATCGTGGGGTAAAATCCAATAGAGGGAGCATCGAGATCTTTACTATTCAATACATGTTAGTTCAAGTGGTTTTTATTTGGTGGATCAGTGAGGCATGTTCTACGCCAAGAAGTGGTATCAAAGCTTGGTTTAGAGCTCGATAAAACACAATTAGTATAAGATCAAGGTAAAAATTATCTTTCCTCATATTTTTTTTATTCAGTGGGAGTTAAATTATATCGGAAGGCAGAAGTCGGAATGTGAAAAGGTCCAAATTAATAGATTTGACATGAAAGAATTTGGCATCTAGAGAATGAAGTTGTTATATTGTCTCATTTAAAAGTACATAGAAGTTCCATTGACTAAAATCAAGCAAAAGAAGATGGATAAGGCCTAGTGGGAGAGTCTAGATAGAAAGGAACTCAAACAATAACACCCTAAGATTTTATGAAATATATTTTTTCAAATAAATTTAATTTTTTGATAGCTTGTGTTACACGCAACATCGAGTTCAAATGGACTATGATATACTATTAAAATATTATTATTTAATATGATAGTTATATCCTAGACATTGGATTGGTGGGTATTAATAGGACTAACTAAGTTATGAAAATAATATAGTGTACACATGGATAAAATAAATTCATTAGCTATAAATCAATTGGAAATAAAAATAAAAATCATTTGAAAGTAAAAGAAATGTTTTTCTGAAAAACTGTTTTTATGCTCGTAAAGTGTTTTTATCTTAATAAATTAAATTAATCACTATTAGAGAATAATTTTAATGAAATTTATATATATTATATATTTAATAAAATGTTTTATCATTCATTTAACATTTTTTTAGGAATTAGAGAAGAATAAATCCAGTTTTATGCTTAAAATTTGTATTTTTCTTCTTCTAAAAAGCAGTTTCGTTGCGTTTTGCACACTTTTTAAAAATTAAATTTTCCAATTTTATAAAAGGTATTTGAAAAATTAACTTCATATTTTAAATCAACATGAAAAAATATCTTATAGTGAAGCTTTGATAATTTTTTGAAAAGATTAATTTTTTTATGAATAGTGAAAAATATTGATTTTTATTGAAAATTGGATTTTCGTTTAAAGAAATTAAAAAGTTACAATTTTGTTTTAAAATGGTTAAAAAGTTAAATTAGTAAAATTATATTATTATTAATTAAATTTAGGTAATTTTAATAAATTTTATGTTTAAATTTTATATAAAGTTTTTTATACTTTTGAAGACGTTTCTTTGGAAAACTGACTTTTCATCGCATCTGTGTATTTAATTTTAAATTAAATTCTACCACTTTTGTAAATTGAATTTAGTAAAATGGATTCAATTTTTTTATCCTAATAATTAATATTTTTTAATAAGGTTAATTTTATTTTTATTCATAATGAATATAAAAAACAGTAAAAAATTAATTACCACAGTTATGGTTAAAACTGGCTTTTGTGTGTTACATGCACTTGTGTTAAAATTAATTTTCCATACACATAGGTTTTTTATTTAATAAATTGGATTTAATATTTCTAATCCATGTGTACAAATTATCTAATAAGTTTCATTTTATTTTTAGTCTTAAAGGATAAATTACCCTAGTAATTAAAAAGAGGCTAATTACCGTGGTGAAAACTAAAATGGTAAAAGTTAGTAAATTTATAGGCCAAGGGAATACACATGTTTAAAACATGTTTTTTATGTTGAAGGTGTGGATCAACCATATATTCTCTCCAATACATTTTTCTTAATTTTGGAGTCTCATGGTTTGAGAGTGACTTCCCATTATTGAATAGTTTTGGATATTTATAAAAATGAAACCCCTCCTCAATTATAAAAGGGAACCTACTACCCTCACTTATTCACACCTCATAATCCTTTTTTATTGACTAAAAACTACCAAAATATCTCCCCAAAATCCTTATCCATGTTATATAGATAATGGTCTTCCCAAAAGACCAACCCTAGGGTCCTTAGTAAGAGATCCAAAGGTGGTTGTTTTAAGTGAAGGTAATTGTATTCAAATAGATATTTCTTTTTTAATCCTTATATTACCACATTAACCCACATATTGATAATTAAAATTTAATGAAAATAGTATCTACCATATACTGAGATGTTATTATGTTGATGGCATAACCTATATTCATCTCCTCTTCCATTAAATGGAAAATAAAACCATCGAACATGTGTACGATGGACTACTGCCTCATGAAATTATGTAATTAATTTTCCATTAACACCTCTCATAGATGGATAATATCACATTTTCCTTCTTATATTATAATCCATTTTAAAATGATAATTTGGATCATGCATATGCATGGACTATCTCCACCACGAAGCGATGTGATATGTTTTTCATTTTATTTTGACATTGATGGTAATGATGGAATATTTAATGAATATATATGATATATATGATATCAAAATGATTCTAGAAAGGTTAATTAATATTTAACTTTATTTCATTCCATCCATTTAGAAAATGGAAACAATATTCATGCGTACATATGACCTACTATCTCTATGAATAGTGTAATTCATTTTAAATATATAAGTTTAATGGATTCCTATAAAAACATGTATAATGAATATATATGATATTTATATCATGGTTAAAATTATAGATATTATGGAAACATGATAAAAGTAAAAAGGACCGAAAATACTAAACCAAAACATACATGATAAATGAAGCAGTTATTATCCAAAATGTGATTTTAACAATGAATTGTTAATAAAAAGGTAATAAAAGGTCATTAAGAAAATAATATATGCTATGAGGTGTATAAACAGACCATTTTACTTGTTATATCATGTATTTATTTATTCTTATTATATTTAAAGTTTTATTTAAATTCATTATTTCCTGGGGATTACGATTCAAAAGTTAATAAACCATGTAAGGGATATTCATATCACTTTTATTTTTGTTAGAATCATGAAATATTCACCACTTGTTTCTTTATTGTAGTGTATATAATTTATATTAATTAATTTTATCATTATTCTCAAGAAAATTATGGGATAAAAATATCCATAAAAGGTTCTTTCTTTCATGGGGCTTATGATTAAAAAGTTACCAAAGTGCTAAGGGTATTATGTTACAACCTCATTGTTTATCGGGGTTGTTTATGATTAAGTTATGATGATGAAATATTATGATCTATTTCTCAATAAACTCATGAATTTTTTTGTACACTATTTATTTCTTGAAAATACATGTTTCCCTTCATGTCCCCCTCTTTATGTACTAAAGGGTCTAAAAGAAAGTTTTTAAGGAAAATTAACTTTATTTCTCTCCTCAATCAAAATTCCTTTCCCTTATATGTATATATTTTCTAAAAATGTTTTAAAGAATTTTTTTACTATTTTCAAATTATTTTTAAATAAAATTTTACCCATGTTTCACTTTTTACAATATAGTTTAAAATAAATATTCTTGTCATTTTCTGAATAAGTCACTTTTTATTTTTTTCCAAAAATGTGAAAGGAATATTTATTTATGACATGAATGGTATTTCTTACCATTATTCCACTAAATTATTTAAAACATAATTTAAATTTTACTAAGTTTATTTTCAAAGAAAATATTTTCTTCAATATTTATAAATTTTTTATATTTTAAATAAGTGTTTTCAAATTGGAAATGTTATTTTTGAATAGAAATGTTCCAAGTGATCTTTCAAAATTATTTTACATCTAAGATGAGATCCTTTGATGTTAATTAATATTTATTAAGGATATGATCCAATGATATTTCATTATTATTTCTCTATATCATTTATGATTATGATGAAAAATGATTATGAAACCCGTTTCTTTACCATGGGTTATTTTATAATGATTTTTTTTTGAAACCTGTTTCTTTTTCATAGGTTATTATATAAGGAATGTTTTATGATTTTTTGGCACAAAAATGTATATATTATGTGATATGTGGGACCTATATCTACATATGTGGTTATCCAAAGAATAACATGTTATGAATTTCTCGGTGGTTAGCCTTGATATAATATTTTCTATGATTATTTGTATGCCACAAATCTATATGTTATTCCAATGTTATGCTCTTAGGGATAATGTTATTTGATTTTATTATGATTCATTCCTTACAAACTACCAAAATTTATAACATGACTCATATTTATGATCTATGATATGAAGGGTATAGTTTTTAAATGTTATTCACATGTTATCACACCCTTATGCTCACCTTATGTTTAAATCTACATTTTTACCTTTACTTATCATTTAAGCTTAACCTTTCTTGTGTTTTATTTCCCTAGGTTATAAACAATGGTATTATCTATGATATTTCTAAGAAGGGTAAAATTTATGAATATATTAGTGGGAGATGATGTAGTTCACCTATGAACCAGTTTTTTATGTGTCTATATTTTCAAAGGTACTAGACCTATACGATTTGGGTGTGTATTTTTATGTTATGTAATGAATATTCACCTATTTATATGTAATATACATGTATGAAAAGTGCGGGTCACTATATTTGTCATTAGATAAAGGTTTAGTTAACCTTTGGAAACTAGGATGAAATTATTTTAGTGATATACCCATGGATATATCTAATTATATGACTAAGAATATGCCTAAGGATATGTCTAAGGATATGTATAAGGATATTTTTAAGGATATGTTTAAGGATAAGTCTAATTATGGGAATATATCCTAGAATTTTGGTGAAGGATAGAGTATAAGGACCCGAACCTTAAATATTACATAATCTAGTAAATTCATTTAGAATTCACTTCTTTAAATTCCCAAATATCTTTTCAGTTTAGAGTTTTAGAAAGTTAGGACACAATTCAAAACATATCAACCCACATGAATACAAAGTGGGTACTACTAAAATAGTATCCATTTCTTTCATAATAAAAATGTTTTAAAATAAAAACATGAAATCTTTTCATGAAAAGTCTTCACAACATTCATTTTGGCTTCTACTTTTCTCTTACCCATCCTTACACCCTGTGAAAAATATTTTAAAACTAGGTATGAGAACCAAAAGATTAGTAAGGGATATAAAAAAGAGAGAAACCATTAATACATTAATACTTATAAACATAATAAATCATTTTCACAAAGACATAATTCTCACCCATAAAGTATCATATACTTACTTTGAGAAACATGAAATTTCTATAGAAAACATAAATAAAACCATAAAGGTATCTTGATGAATTAATTAATTAATATTTTAATCCTCACAACTACCTTATGATTTGTAATCCTCAAAGCTACCTTACAATGTAACCCTCACGACTACCTTATGGTGTAACCATTGCAGTTACACTTGGAGTAACCATATGAATGACCTCCAACTTACACATACCTAATGAATTATGGGGGTGATATAGGTCTCACCCTTCATCATAAAAAATTCCCAAGAACCAGAACATAATCATAAAATATGAATAATTTCATAAAAATAATGCTTTTCAATTTTGTAAAATAGAATTTTAAAATAGGTTTTTAAAGAAAAGTCCCTTAAAAATATCATATAATTGAAGTGAGAATTAATATAACGAAATGAATATGTGTATACAATTCAAATACACATAATAAAAAATAATATAAACAAAAATCTTTACAAAAATAATATTAGTACCACATAACTAATGAAGTAGAAGGTTAACCCAAAGAGTGGAAATTGGGTTAAGAATTCCCTTACCTCAGGTTCATCTTAATTCAAATGTTTTTAAACCTACTGTATAATGGTTAAAAGAGTGTTATTAATATTATAAATAAATATATTCATTTTTATAACACTTTATATGATCATTTTATAACATCATTCCACCCATTTATTAATAATATTTTGTTATTTCCATTATTTTGGGTGCGTTCTTTACATGTATTCCATGGTCAGTTTGTATTGTATTTTCTTGTCGTATGGAAATGAAACTCCAGAAGTATAATGAAATTGTATTAATATGTTTTAATAATATTAAATTATAGCATAAATCATTTTGTTTTCAGATATTATGATTAATCATTAGATAAAACATTAATGATATTTGTTTAGATCATTTTGGCGGTTCTTTGATAATCATAAACTAGTTTTGTTATATAATTTAATATTATGTATATATGTTGATTCAAGAACATAAAATAGGTTATATAATAAAATTTAAAATCTGTTTCAACCATTAAAATGGTTTTATGAACATCCATGAAGGTGTTAATGGAAATTGAAAAGACATCATCCACGATGTTAGTAAATCAACACATCATCGACGATGTTTTTTTAGAATAAGAGGGAGAGGAGAAGAAGTATGATGATTAATTTTCCATAAACATGATAAAATTTTAGTTTATATATAATAATGGATTTTTCATACCTCTTGGATAAGGGTAGGTGAAGAGAGTACAAGAAAATAAAAAGAATCAAAAATAAAATAAAAAAGAAAATGAAAGAGGATTTTTACCTCTTGATCTCTTTGCCTTGAGATCCTCCTTAAGGCCCTTGGTTTTAACCTTTTGGTGAGACCAGTAGGTCTTGGATGCATGGAAGAGTCTTGGGAAGAGGATTGGTCTGAATTTGGATAATTCTAAAAGTTTGAGAGGTGTGAGGAGAATAGGGGATGAGAGATGGTATTTATAGTAGAAGAGAGGAGGGGCTTTCACATATTTTAATAATTATTTTATTATTTTGCTCAAGATAAGAAATCATGTTGGTTATTTTGAAACAAATAGTAATTAGTTCATGTGAGTTTGAACAAAGGGTTCTTACCTCAACATAATATCACCCATGATTCAATAATTCATGTATTTAACTTATTTCATAAATTACTGTATTTTACTATTCACCAAAAATTCAAGTATTTCAGAAAAATCCAAAAAATTCACCCCAACCATTTTTCAACATTTAAAATTAGAAGTCAAACTCCATTTTATTAAAATAATTTTATAAATATGAGAAATTTAAATTTTAAATTAAATCACAATTCATTCAAAAATAACAATTTTAAAACTATAACTGATTTTATAACACATTGAAAATTTAATTAAGGTCTCATAAAATTATATTATAACCAAAAGAAAATAAAATAATAATTTATGATTACATTTTATGAAAATAAATTTTTATTTAAATTATTAAATTTATCATAAAATTGTAATCAAATATTTATGACTTAATTAATATATATTTTTACAAATATTTATTTACCTATACTGTGATAATATTGTCACTTATAAGATGCCTAAGTTTTGTTTTTTTACATTTATGGGCGTGGATAATATTCATTTGGCCTATTTACTATTTATAAGGGTCATATTACTATTCATAAGGGTAACATTACAATTTCAAAGGGTCAAGTTACTATTTACCAAAAATTAAGTAGATCATATTAGACTCTAAATATATTACTGATAACAACCGTGTATGTCCGTTTTTTTGAAATTTAATTCATAGGAGCGGAAAAATTATGTTTAACAACAAGGTTATAACTATCTCCTTTAAATAACAAAGTGTGGTTTCATAGAGACTCAATGTTTCATGCATTTAATTATATATTAAATTTATTTGTAAATACTTGAGGTTTTACATAGATTGAGAGTGGTTTCCAATAAATTACCTCCCTATATAGATACTATATGTTGATTTGGATCTGAAATAGTTGTACCTAGGGGTAATTACTCCAAAAAGGCCACACTAGACTTTGAATCAATCATCACCAGGTACACCACAATAGACCTTTCTACACACCTAGTTTTTTTTGAAGAGGTGGTGCCTCAGTCAAAGACCAAGGCACAATTTATTGATTAAAAAGAAAGGGAGCTACAAAAGTCTGAAGGACGGAATCATATTACAATCCTTGTGGAAGAAAGGGAGTGAATCGTCAGGAAAATCATCCAACCAGGTAAAAACCTGATTGACTCCCTTATTGGCAAGACTATCAGCAACCATGTTCGCTTCTCGGAAGATAAGAGTGGCAATGTAGTTGAGATCCCTGAGCGAGTCAAGACATTTCATCCAACGAGAGGTAAGCGGAGAAGCAAGGTGAACCACCCCTTTCCAGATAGCTTGGACAACAGTGGTTGAATCACATTCAATCTACAGGTTGCGCCAACCCTTTTACTTAGTGAAATCAACCACATGAATGACTCCCAGCATTTCGGCTTCCAAAACCGAGGCTGTATCATATCCACCAAAGAAGCAATCAAGGAATTTTCCAAGAAAATCTCTGAAAATGGCACCACAGCCTGTCGGGCCCGGGTTTCCTCTGGAGGCACCGTCAACATTCACTTTGATCCATCCTGGAATCGGGGCTTGCCAGAAGACCTCAAAGGTATGTCGGGGTAGCCTATAAGAGCCTGCAATTCGAATCTGGAGGAGAATCTCAAAATCACCAACAGAGTTGTCACAATGATCCTTCTGAAGAGAGGCAGCATCTTTGATGGCAATGAGAATACGCGTTTTACCTGCATTGAGATTGATAAAGCAGTTATTATGAATGAAATTATTTCTATCATACCATATCACATGCAGGAGCTCTGCCACCGCAGCTAGAAAGAGATTCTTGATTTTCTTGGAAGCGTCCCAAATCACACAGTATTGAAGTTGAGAGCTAATAGCAGCAAGAAGAGACCATCTACAACCAAAAATGTTAGAAATGTAATTCCAAAGAGCGGAAACTATAGCATAAGACAAGAACAAATGATTAGAATCTTCACGATGTTGGTTGCACAAGTGACATCTAGAACAAAGATAGATCCCAAAAGATTGAAGACACACATCGGTGGGGACCCTATCATGTGCAACATGCCAAATGAGAGAGAGCCGCGAGGGATTGATCCAAGGCTTTCTAAAAGCTTTCAACCAAACAAATCTAGAATCAGAGTTACTAAAATTGTTTTTGTAGAAGTTTTTAGAATCCAGGATACCATTTGGAGCAGGTTCCCAAATGAGGAAGTCATCAGTATCAGAAAAATGATAATTGTCAATGACGTGCCTGATGTGGGTTGGAAGGATGATGTCATGAGAGTTAAAAACCTCACTTATAGAGTATTTGGTGTTCAAAGGAGTAGTGGTGGAAGATATCATGGAGATTAAAGGAACACCGGTCCAGCTGTCAAGCTAGAAATTCATAGTGGAGTCAGCGCTGACCATCCATCTAGAATTGCTCATGATTTTAAGGAAAGAACGCCTAATGGATGGCCAGATAGAAGAGGTAATGTAACTAAGGTTACCATTCCGAATCTTGTTCACAAATCTTTTCTTAAGAAAGGTCAAGGAATCAGAGTTGCTATGGATCAAATTCCAAGTCATTCTGGCTAGAAGAGATTCATTAAAGAACTTAATATTCTTAATGCCAAGGCCACATTTATCGAGGGGTTTACAGCAAGTGGCCCAAGGAATGGCGATAAGTTTTCTTTCAATCGTACTACCGACCAAACAAAATTTTTAATGCAAGTATTGATTTTCTTGAGAAGACTGGAAGGACAAGTGTAAACCATCATCGAATAAACCATCTTGGAAACAATAGTAGACTTAACAAGACACACTCTGCCAGCCATAGAAAGGGACTTACCCTTCCAAGATGAAAGTTGATTGATTATATGATCAACAATGCTATGAAAATAACTGGAAATAGGCCTTCCCCAAAAAATAGGAACACCCAAATAAGTGAAAGGGAAAGAGCCTTCTTTGATTCCAAGGTAATTAAGGATGTAACTTTTTCTGTTTGGGGCAAAATTTTTCCCAAAGAAAACAAAAGATTTTTTCCAACTTATCGCTTGACCCGAAACATCTTCATAATGTTCCAGGGAACTTTTGAGATTTTTAATATTCTTTTTTTCACCCTTTAAAAATAAAATTATATAATCAGCATATAAAAGGTGGGTGGGAACATTTAAGTTTCTAGAGGCCTGAATGGGATTGATTTTGTTTTTATTAACAAGGTTCGAGAGGAGCCTGCTTAAATAATACTCAGCAATAGCAAAAAGGATGGAAGAGAGGGGGTCACCTTTCCTAACCCCCTTAGTTCATTTGAAAAAACCTTTAGGGGACCCATTGACACTCCTAGAGGATATGTTTTGGAAATTCAAAAAAATTTTATGAACCATCATAAAGGATTCGAATAGATAATGACCATGAATGACCTAGGTTAAACCTAGAGTGTCATATATGAAAAATAAGTTAATATTTTGTATACATACTATTAATATTTTTCTTGATTATTTGGTTTTATAGTATGAATATTTTTTCTCACACTATGCTTTTTTGTTTCATTCAATGGAGGGAACCAAAATAAACTGGGTTAATGTTGAATGAGATAGACATTTCCATTTGCAGCATAGTATAACATGTAACCACCTATACCATTCCTAGAAATTCATTAAAGTGAGAAGGTTATGCCTCTCTAGTATGGATCATAGTTACATTGTCAATGTAATTTTATTTTCCATTTCTATAAATTAAGAGAAGATAATTATTACTTATTTTGAATGAAAAAATAGATTACTAAATTTAAATTTAATTAAATTCCATTAATATCCCTATATTTTCTAAAACTTAATGACCCACACCACTAGTATCATAATATCTCATAGCTTAGATATTCTAGTTGACAGGATCCATACCCCCTTATAATAACCCAAACTTGTCCCTAAAAAGTAATTTGAAGGGGTTTAGATTGACATAACTTGCAAACTACATTAACTCGCAGTTCCTAGATTCTTTGAGTTCGCTCCCCAATCCTGAAATACTATTTTAAAATTTCCTCAATTTTTACCATTTAGTTATACCAAGTCCTACTTGTGAAGTGAATCCTTTATGTAGACCAAGTTAAGTCATCCCAAAAATTTATGCTAAAAATTCAACGGTAATTGAAAGCAATCCAACTTAGGTTGGTCAATCACTTTGAACTATGAGTTTGTTTCTAACTTAAGTATTGGAAGGCTATACCAATTTAATTTTTTATTTGATTTATTTTTATCTGTATGCATAAATCCCATTTTATATTTTCACATGATTTTTTAATATTAAGTGGATTTTACTTAAGTGATTAACCGTGTATGAAAAAAAATTATGCATAATCTAATTATATTTTATTCCATATTGCATGATTTTTAATTCATTTATTAGGTGATCGTGTGACATTAAAAAACATAAATAATTAACCATTAAATTGATAGAAATATAATATAAGTGCCATGATCATGAGATTATCTAATGTCTAGTTTATCTTGTAGATGATAAAATAACTCTCAAACCTAAGGGAAAACACCCTGAACAATAGCTTGTTTTATGTTGCGGTATTTAAACTTAGATCCTATGTATCGCCTCGATTTGTTTCACCTAGGTTCCTTAAATCATACAACCTCTAATCGATTGGGATCTCTATCCTTATATAAGATTTTAAATCTCTCAAAGGTGAGGGTACTCATTATATTGGATAAAGAGGGTTTAAAAAAAGAAACCATGGGCATGAATACACTTATATAAAAAGGAGAAGGGTATGACATGGAGTCCAAAAATAATTTTACCAAAATAAATTTAAAGAAACCAATCACATACAGAGGGCTAGTCTAATCTCATGATCATCCACACATTCAGAAATATGCATACATTTTCAATCAAGTTATCAATTACTTTGATTTTTTATTTAATTAAGATAACATTCCACCAATTAATCCAATTAATTCAATTTATCTTAATTACATCCAAGTATCCTTAACCCACCATCATTAAAATCAATTTCGATTAAAATTAATAAGACACGCAAGTGTACTCATAGGAAAATTCATATGCTTATCTAAAATTTTAACACAGAATTGATTTAAGATATAATTATCAATCCTATAACATGGAATGTAATTTGTAAAATAAATGACACATGAAACACATGTGAATAGTTTGGACTATATATTTAATTTTTTCTTCATGAACAAAATAGACACATTGTCTACACCAGACTACATGGAATGTACTAAAGTAGACGATGTATACTAAAGTACATGATGTGTACTAAAGTACATTATGTGATCTAAAGTACGTGATGTGTTATAAAATACATGACTTTTAATAAAGCACATAGTGTGCACTATCTTCTACTCATGTTCAGAGAACGCACCTTGGGATTGGGCATGTTCCTTGTCACAGATGTGTTTGAGGTATAAATCATGTATTGGGAATACATGGAATATGGGCTCGAAGTTGTACAGATCATCCATCCCCAGGTCATGTATATGATACATGGATCACTTGGACACCTCATGTTCCCGACCATGAAAAACAAGGACTACACGTCTTGTGTAATGGTTACATGATGTGTAGTTCTTTGAGTGTGTTAGTTGGTCTGGATCTATATGTCGATCCACTTTTTTTGGATCTTAGATTCGATTTCATTTGGTCTATTTGACATTATCATGAGATACTGACACCAAACAAAATTCCACAGTGAGTATGCATGAAGTAGACACTGCGTATTCTGGTTTTTTCCATCCAGAGCCTTTGATACCTCTATATAGTGTTCCTCGAATGCTTCTTCATTTTTAAACTTAAACCACTTACTGGTTATGTAAGAGATAATAAAGATATAAAGACATGAAAACATTAAAATACTAAAACTAATAAATATAAGTAAAAGAAAATATATATGCATTAAAACAATCAAACAATAAAAAATAATTATAAATTAAACATGTGACTGCTCTAATACTACTTGTAGATTCTGGGTGTAGTGGAAGCATGCTTAGATGGTATGACCAACCCAGGATTTAGTCTTAATTTAAGTGAAATAATTTCCACACATGATCAAAATTTCATGTATAATGAAAACTATAGATTACTTGACTATATTAAAATTTCAAAATCAGAAGAAGTGGATCTTCACATGTCATCTATAATTAATTTATGAGAAGGTATAAAATTAACTCAACTTGTAATTTAGTTTTCATAGATCATCCAATTAAATTGATATCATCATACCATCATTTTACTATAGGGTAAAAGTGTATAATCCATCTAGTGATTATCCACATATGCACCAAAATCCATGAACGTCATCATAGAATCACTGGGTTCTAGCATGGATGATCCTGATCACTGGAATTGTTCATGGTCGATCCCAACAATAATCTTCTTGGAGGAGGAAGAAATATTGGTACACTCTTAAAGGAGTGAGAGATGAGGAATATATATCTCATTCTATATCTCTATATATCTCTCTAAGTGTTGAGAGAGTCTATCTATATCTTTTTTTCACATCAAAAGGTCATTTTAGAAAGAGTTATAATTAGATATTTATTATGGTAGGTTTAAGGTTTGGAAAATCATACACAAGACCCTAACCATATTTAATATTCTTAATTGACCCCATGCTCATTAATAATAATATTGTTATTATTAATTTCTTAACATGCACAACACCTTAAGAATATAAATATATATCATTTACACTATTTCCAATAGGACCATTAAACTCGACCCGATTTCACTCGTCTATATTTACCGATCCTTGAATAATGACTATTTAATTAATAAATGTCACTGTAATATTCTTCATTAAATATAATAAATATTATATTAAAAAAACCTTTAAATAAATATTTATTATTATTATTTAAATCATATATTATTTCGAATAACTTCTTATTAAATTATGGGGATCAACCAAACCAAATAAATATTATTTATTCCAACTTGTTAAATTCAATCCTTGAATTTAACTGAGATTACAAATATAATTAGTGTGTGACCGTCTAGGTATCTTTCTCAATGGAATTAGGAATAAATTCCTAAAGTCCAAGGTTAGTATCTAGCAGCATTCAAAGACTCCCATAGAGAAATAATTTAATGTCACAAATATATCAAACATTCGACGAATGTATACCATCTAATATAATCCCTTTATCATGATATCTCAAATAAATTAGGTTACATGCTGGTGCCATCAACCTATATACTTGATGTCCATTTATTTCACTTTTCCTAAGTGAACTCGTCTTCTATACACCATGGACATGGATTTATATAGGTAGTTACATTCCCATATAAGGGACTAAGATATCAACTTCCATCAAGGGATAAAAGGGATAAATACTTTCTCATATTATCCATTAATGCAATATCATTCATGATGTACCCAATATATCCTACCTCACCACGATCATATGCCATCATGATTTTCATAAATACATCAAAGTATGCGAGTCATGATCTACATTAATGATAATATGAAAGTATAAATATCAATACACATGTCTGCATAAAGGAGAATCCAATGACACATGGAAATGTAATTTCTTATTAATAGGTCTATTCTCATAACCTCCTCTCTTGGAGATCACAAATGGTGAACACAATGAGAAGGTGTCTCAATATATTATGAACCTCCTAACCATAATGGAATGTATCATCTATGTCCCATTAGAAAACATCACCCAACCATAGAACAACATTCAATAATACTATTGTGGAACCTCAAGGTTCTCATCATAACGGGGAACTTCTATGATCTTTCAATATGACACATATTCTTAGGACATCATCACATACAAGATTAATGAAAAGGAACAATCATGATGTGATAATAAACTTCATTAAAAATGAAAACATGTAATCAAGTATAAAGAAATAAAATCTAGGGTGCCAAATCAAACATTATCTATATCTAGAATGTGTAAACCATTTACAATATTACCGATGACATAAAAAATTTCATCCACATATATATATATATATAAATTATAGATCATAATATTGAATGAAAATATCATCTTGTCTAAATAAGATAAAGAAACCAAATTTCCATTTATGGCTTGAAAATTATAATATATCTACAATTGTAGAACTATTTCAATATGTAGATTTCTATCATAAGTGTCGACTTCCAATGCAACAACTCTTTATCCATTGTCAAAAAAAAGATCTAATTCAACCCTTTATAATTACCTCCTATATTTGAGTTTTTGTTTATCAACAAAAATGTGTTATTCACACCTGATATCTAATACCCATGAGTTAGAGTTAGAGAAATTCATCTCTATAACATTCACATTTAGATACTGAGAATGCTTCTCTTTGAGAATACTTATCAACCTTAGATACGAATATAATTTTTTTTTGTAGTATATCCCTATAAGAGATCTCAAAATTTTATACATGATGCATTCCATAATACACAACAAATACATGTCTATGGGTGAGTATCATGTTTTATATCCTTTCATAAAGTATTTTTAAGGAAAGTACTCCCATTAAAAATGATGACCCCATACATCATATCCGTTTAGTGAGCCAAGAACCATATTTCATCATGAAATACACTAGGTATCACATAAATAATCCATGAATATATTTGATAGAAAACTATTGGAAATCATATCATATACTACTTTTGTATAGTTGAGTGGATAAGTATTTACTCAAATACATCATATAGATTCACTCAAGTCCATTACTCTAGTGTCCTAGGGGTTAGGGTTTTCTAGCCAAGTGTAACCCAAAGAAAGTACCAAGAACAAGGCCCTTAATAGTTAGGGTTGCCTGATTACTTTCTTTCCTTACACAAGATAATCCATGGTCACCTAACAGTTTGGGTCACTTGGAAGGAATATGTCACTTGGAAGGAATATCACACTTAGTATTTGTGGGGTTTTCTTTTAAAGTCTCACCAATTTAATACACAACATATGAATATTAAATTCAAAACTATTGCATCAAATTTAATATTTTTTCACATGTTTTATTCCTTTATTTATGCATGCTTATAATGATTTAGTTTCAGAATCCCTATTCTATAAACTAGATTAATATTTTCAAACCATATTAATGTTTAACTCTTTTCACAACCCATAGTTTGTGTTACTCACCTTAAGCTAAACTTATTCACACATATCCAAATGCATCCCATGCATATGGTACATGCACTTTTCATGTAAAAAATTATAATTAGTATTCTCTACATGAGTAATCCTAGAATCACATATAGCCAACCACACCTTTCTAGAATAAGACATAAGCCTCCAGGGCAGTGGGAAGTATGAACCAAAATCCCTCTACCCATGGATACTTTACTCAAGAGGGAACCTAATTCATCATAACTCTAATACCTAATATATATAAACTATATTCTATATTTAAATTCCAGATAATAAATTTAACCACAAACCAAGGTTAATGTAGATGAAAACTAAATCTTATGTTTCCATACCTAACATGTATTGTATGGTATGGAAATTTATAATAAGAAATTTATCACATAAATTAAAGCATATATAATTTCCACATTTCATAAAAAAATTTGTAAACATGAATATTAAAAAGGAATAAACAAATAAATAAACAATTTATTTATCTTCCAAACATGATAAATAAATATAAACATTTCAAATTTTATTTAGTCATGAAAATATTCCATTTAAAATTCCAAACACTTATATTTTATAAAAAAATTATAAACTATAATAAATACTATCCAAAATATTAAATTTAATCTTTTTTTGATATTTCATATTTTATGATTGATAGAGTTTAATTATAAAACATATTCATAAATAGGGATTGGAACTAAGACTTACATATCAGTTTTCATATTATAGAAAATGTATTTTTTTATATATGGGGTAACCCATACATAAGTGTAAATTTCATATAAATGAAAGACATTTATGTATGGGGTTTCCCATATGTAAGAGTCACTTTCATGCATAGGTTAGACTCTTACATATTGGTTAAACAATACATGAAAGTAAATTTTACACAAAGTAAGAAACTTAATTTTACATATGGGCTAGTCATAACCTATGATATATGTCATATCATAATTATGAATCGATGCACCATTTTCATACAACCTAATTTTTAGTCATAATCTATAATATATCCTATATAATAGCTTATAAAATAGAGAAAAACCATGGGTTTTAAATATATCATAACTTACAATATATACAAGTTGTACACTATGACTAAGAAAAATAGAATTATGATATCCTATATCATAAATCCCCATGTTCTAACAATTAGCATTCAAAAATCCCATATCAAATTCTATGATATATCCTCAAGAAGATTACAATACATATTATATTTATAAAATAAGTAAAATAACATGTTGATTTTTAATGAACATGGATATAATACCATTGATGAGTTTTGGAATATCATCATTCGATCGATACAAGAAAAGAAACCAATTGAAGTGCCCAATATATCATAAAAAAAATCAAAATGTCAATAAATAATGTAAAATAATAGGTGTACATAAATAACATCAAGATCCATGCCTGATGATCATGATGGATTTTTCTTGATCATAATCACTTAGAAAGAGTCGATAGACTATCACCTCCATAGATATTCCATCATCCACTAGTATCATCATACGATATGAGAGGACCCCCAAACACCAAAGGAGTTCTAGAACCTTTGGAAAAGATAAACAATAAACATAGAGGAAGAGAGCATAAATTATATCTTTTGAATGTTGAACTACTCCAAATGGGGGATGGTGTTTCTTTATATAGGCTCCCTTAATTTAATGAAGGGAGTCAGGGTTTGCCTGCAATCGCATGGAAGCCAACATCCATTACGATGACACAAAACCCATTGGATATTTATAATCATTTAAAAATTTCAAAAAAATTATGTTTATCCATAAATGAATCAACCCATTTACTCATAATTGAAGGTAAACCATGTGGAATACATGGAAGTTCCCATGAACTCAAATACCATATTGTAATCCCATCATACACTAAAATAGAGGTTTAAAGTGGAATCTCCATGACTCTTATGATATGTAAATGACATAATCTGTGATACGAATTACATGCATATTGAAATCTATGACTCAAGGAGTATCATACAATATGATATCCCTATTTTAGTGAATTTACAATACTATTGAACCTAGATAGAGAACTCATGCCTCGTTAAGCAGTGCATATTGAATGAGGGACTACATAACTCCATAGATAGAGGTCCCTCACTCAAATGGTGGGGGAATTCTTTACTCTATCAGTCGTATTGGAGAGTCATGCCTTGTATGGACTGAGGGAGTACCAAACCCATTCCTACATGTAGAGGACCTGTACCCTGAGTATGTTGGGGGGGGGGGGGGTACCAAACATTTTGAAGATGTGGGGGACCTTCACCCTACAGTAAACATATTTACAAAGGATTATCCCACCCTAATACCCACTACAATCATCTTGATAAACCCTATTCATCAGACCTACAGATCTATAGAACAAAAATCTATTTGAATCACCTCATGTCTCTCCTCTAATGTTAAATAGGAATGCATCATCATGTTTGACTTACATGGAATGCCCAATATGGTACATGAAGTGTGGTACTTGTTAGCTACCTGAGCATATATTTTTGGTACACACTAGGTACATTTTCATGATATACATGAAATGAATTTGAACTATACAAAACATGTGAGGGTAAATAAACTGCACTCTACTTGTAATTAATTCATTCTCTCAAGGATATACATGACATGTACCCTAGAATACAGGGGGTGTATGTCCAGGTGGGAAATTGATCATGTACACCCATACACAATGAGTTGTGTGGATTTACATACATGATACATGTCACTTGAATATACACTGTTTAAAATTTATCTTGGTCTCATAAATCCTAGATCTGTACAGAGAACAATACATGACATGTGATTCTCTGGACAATATGGAGTGTAGACATGTTGTTTCCGACACTCCACCAGGTCCATGTGCCATGCATTTTTTTTTCATTCCTTCTTTCTAAAGGCGGACAGCCTCTTCCACCATAAACAGTGATGTATACATCTTGATCGAAACAAGATGATGGGATGTAAGTTCCTCCTTCCATTGATTCCTCCTTGGAGATCAGCACATAGTCTCGGTCTCCATCAAAGATTTAATTCATATTCATGAAACTCATTCCTAGCTTCATCTTGAGATAGACACTAGTTAATTACACTATTTTTATCAACCATCATTCTGAGTAGATAGTAACGTTGGGTATGTTTGATCATCTGCACATTGGGTGTGTTGAGAATTTGAAAATTCTTCCTATGTTGGAGAGAATCCTTTGTTTAAGGCATCTTATGTGTGGAACCTAAGGTATCTCGGGTTGACAATGGGGTAGTTGACGCTAGGGGAGTAAGCTTATATGGTTTTTTACCACAAGAAACCCATTTTTATTGTATGGTGTAGATATTCTGTTTAGGTGGGCCACATGTTTAACATCTTATGGGGACAGGTGGGTCACAAGTTTAATGTCTTGTGGGGATAGGTGGGTAATAGGTTTAATGCATTGTGGTGATAGGTTAGTCACAAGTTTGATGTCTTGTGAGGACAAGTTGATCAAAGGTTTAAAATCTTGAGGGGGATGGTTGGGTGGTGGGGTTATGATGTGTTACCATGGGAAATATGATCACACCTTGAGGGATTAATGAAAATGAGTGAGTGTGACCTCATTGGGGAACACAGATCATAGTCTAGTTTTTAGTTTTTTCTCATCAAGAATATGATCATACTTTTAGATTTGATGGTGACGTTGTGATGTTGGGATTAAACCTCAGGAAGGTATCCCATATTTGTTGAGATGTCAGGGTTGAATGTCATGGAGGTTTCCTATATACCCTGTTTGTATATAGGGATCAAAATCAATGTAGTTTTATGTCACAGATTAATGTCATATGAAAAGACCGTTCCATGTATTTTAACATCTTATGGAAAATATGATTGTGTTTCAAAAGGAGTATTAATGAGGGATGGTGTGGATCTTATGTATGGAAGCTTCCCAAAGTAGGAGGATCATCCCATGTTGGGGGGAGAAGGTGAAATACCATGATTATCATACATGGGTCATCCTATGTTCATCACAAAGGGTAAGTCTATGGTTCAACATCATGTACTAAGGATGTTGTCATGTAGTTTAACATCGAATTACTAAGATGTTGGACCATGAAATTTTATGTTATGTAGCTTGGATGTTGTCGGAGTCCACATCCAGGGATAAATTTTTGAATTAGGATAGGAATATCTAGAAATAAGCCTATCTATTATGAAAGGTCCATAATTTACCTTGATGATGCTTCCTTTGGGGCTTACGTACCTCTTGGTAGGGCATGTCGTAAACACTGTCACTGAGGAGTGAAAATTAGGGGTCTTGATATTAGGTTTCCTATTATTAATAGAAAGAGTCATTAAGGATCCAAATATTATGATAAAAATTCATGGTGATGGTAGAATCCATTCTTGAAACATAGAGGGCAGACATGAGGGTTGATGATACTGGCCGCATGAAAATTTGAGGTGCAGATGAGCCGGTTCGAATGGGTACATGGAACCTATGTTCTCAGTTTGCACACAATTTTGTTTTGCAGTAGGAGGCATTGGGTTAGAGAACCAAACTTCATTGTGTGAAACTATAATATACTACGTACAAATGGGGTTGTATGATCTATGAGTTTTACAAGGCCACTGCATAGGTCTTAGAGGCATAGACACCCACAACTTCTTGTGTCATACACAAGTTGGGGTTGTGTGTAGGTGGGTTCTATTTTGTGAACCCAACTACTTTTATGGTAATCTATGTAAGGATATATCAAGTCAAAGACATGTTGGGGCCGATGGGAGGTCAATCGTATAAGTTCTTTAACATTGAAATCCATGAAATTTGGAGTTTCATGATGTCGTAGAAGAGGGGTTTGCATGAGTGAGAGCTCACGCTTCGTCTTCTAAATATCTATCCCAAAAGTGCATGTGTTGGGGGGGGGGTATATTTATAGAAGAAATGGGCATAAATATGAATGAAACCCCATTTGTATCATGTAATTGGGTTTTGCGCTTCCCATATCTTTTCCGCTGAGGCGTGACCACACAAGTGGATGGTTTAATGCCGCCTCTCGCACAAAGTGCTTTGTGTGTCATCGATAGGATTGTATACAAATGTTTGTTGTTGCATGCAAGTTTATTTTCCAATGTTTTAGGGATCTTATAGCACTGAATAATTTTATCTTTATCATTTTCTTTCACATATAATTTGGTTTTGCGCGGGTTATGGAAGTTGCATGCAAGTATTTATAGTGAGTTTTTTAAAACGTTTTTAAAAAAATATTTTTTTTAAAAACGACTGGGTTTAAAATATTTTTAAAACTATGCCTCAAAGGTAGCATCGTGGATTCCACCTTTGGCATTGGGTGAAAGGTGGCATCAGCGATGCCTCCTTTCCACTAAAACCAAAAAAATTATTATTTTTTTTAATTTTTTTTAATTTTTTTTGTTTTGTTTTGTTTATATTTATATAAAAAAACAAAACAAAAATAAAATTTTCAACTGAATTTTTCTTTTATTTAAAATCCAGTAGTACTGCCATTACATCAGTCTAGATTCTGATAGAAGCTCTCACCAAGGGCTCCCTTTTATAAGAGAGCTTACCCTGGAAATCATTATATATTTTTGATGTGGGATTCTAGTTCTCACTTTCTTGCGCAGAACACTCTGCATTTCCGATGTGGGATTCTGTTTCAAGTACGTGACTTTGAAAGACTATAAAATATAAACTATAAGAACAATATAAATGCAACTTAAAACATGGATTAAACATATAAAAAACAGTGAAAAAAATAATTTCATAAAAAATGATGATATAAAATAATTTATAAGCTTTCAAAACTGCCTACTAAAAACTTAAAAATGTTTCAAGTACGTGACCTTGAAAGACTATAAAATATAAACTACAAATCCAATATAAATGAAACTTAATACATGGATTAAACATATAAAAAATATTTGAAAATAAAAATAATTTCATAAAAAATGTTAATGGAAAATAATTTATAAGTTTTCAAAGACACCTACATGAAACTTAAAAATGTTTCAAGAACGTGACTTTGAAAGCCTATAAAATATAAACTATAAGACCGATATACATGAAACCTAAAATATGGATTAAACATATAACAAATAGTCGAAAATAAAAATAATTTCATAAAAAATGTTCATGAAAAATAATTTATAAGCTTTCAAAACCACCTACTGGAAACTTAAAAATGATTCAAGTATGTGGCTTTGAAAGACTATAAAATATACACTATAAGACCGATATAATTTAAAGTTAAAACATGGATTAAAACTATAATAAATTATTTAATTATTTAATTAATAATTAATTAGTTAATTAATAATTATTAATAATTAATTATATAATAATTAACCAATTAATTAGTAAGATAACGACTTTTAATAATTACAATTTAATAATTATAATGGAAAATTTTAATTTATAATTATATTACTAATTAAATAATTGACTATTATATAATTAATAATTATATTACCAATTAACTAATTAACTATTATATAATAACTTTTAATAAATACTAATTAATAATTATAATGAATAATTATAATTTATAATTATATTACTAATTAACTAATTATAAAAAGGGCCGCAACTCTATCTTTCTCAAAAAATTAACTAATTAACTATTATATATTTAATAATTATATTACTAATTAACTAATCAATTATTATATAATTAATGATTAATAATTTCCAATTAACTAATTGTAAATTATATAATTAATTATTATATAATTAATAATTATATTACTAAGTAACTAATTAATTATTAAATAATTAAAAAATATATTACTAATTAACTAATTATATTACTAATTAACTAATTAATTATTATATAATTAATTATTAATAATTACTAATTAACTAACTAATTAATATAAAATTAATAGTTATATAATAGATAATTATATTATTAATTAAATAATTAATAATTAATAATTAATAGTTAATAATTATAATGAACAATTATAATGAATAATTATAATGAATAATTATAAAGAATAATCATGTTAATAATCAACTAATCAATTATTATATAATAATTTTTAATAATTACAAATTAATAATTATAATGAATAATTAAATTACTAATTAACTAATTAAATATTATATAATTAACAATTATATTACCAATTAACTAATTAATTATTATATAATAATTTTTCATAAATCCCAATTAATAATTATAATGAAAAACTATAATTTATAATTATATTACTAATTAAATAATTATAAAAGGGCCTCAGCACTATCTTTCTAAAAAAATTAAATAATTAACTATTATATATTTAATAATTATATTACTAATTAACTAATTATTTATTAACTAATTTATGATTAATAATTACTAATTAACTAATTACAAATTATATAATTAATAATTATATTACTAATTAACTAATTAATTATTATATAATTAATAATTATATTGCTAAGTAACTAATTATAAAAAGGGCCTCAACTCTATCTTTCTCAAAAAATTAACTAATTAACTATTACATATTTAATAATTATATTACTAATTAACTAATTAGTTATTATATAATTAATGATTAATAATTATTAATTAACTAATTAGAAATTATATAATTAATAATTATATTACTAATTAACTAATTAATTATTATATAATTAATAATTATATTACTAAGTAACTTAATAATTATTAAATAATTAATAATAATATTTCTAATTAAGTATTTATATTATTAATTAACTAATTATATTACTAATTAACTTATTAATTATCATATAATTAATTATTAATAAATACCAATTAACTAACTAATTATTATACAATTAATAGTTATATAATTAATAATTATATTTGTAATTAGTAATTAATAATTAATAATTATAATGAATAATTATAATGAATAATTATAATGAATAATTATAAAGAATAATTATATTACTAATTAACTAATTAATTATTATATAATAATTTTTAATAATTACTAATTAATAATTATAATGAATAATTATATTACCAATTAACTAATTAAATATTATATAACTAATATTTATATTACCAATTAACTAATTAATTCTTATATAATAATTTTTAATAAATACTAATTAATAATTTTAATTTATAATTATATTAATAATTAACTAATTATAAAAGGGCCTCAACTCTATATTTCTCAAAAAATTAACTAATTAACTATTATATAATTAATAATTATATTACTAATTAAAAAATTAGTTATTATATAATTATTGATGAATAATTACTAATTAAATAATTAAAAATTATATAATTAATAAGTATATTACTAATTAACTAATTAATTATTAACTAATTA
This sequence comes from Viscum album, assembly GCA_963277665.1. Classification (NCBI taxonomy): domain Eukaryota; kingdom Viridiplantae; phylum Streptophyta; class Magnoliopsida; order Santalales; family Viscaceae; genus Viscum; species Viscum album. Next base: position 1,853,594,166 of record OY728129.1, on the reverse strand, counting down.
ATAATTATATTACTAAGTAACTAATTAATTATTAAATAATTAATAATTATATTACTAATTAAAAAATTATATTAATAATTACTAATTAACTAACTAATTATTATACAATTAATAGTTATATAATTAATAATTATATTAATAATTAATAATTATAATTAGTAATTATAATGAATAATTATAATTAGTAATTACAATGAATAATTATAATTAGTAATTATAATGAATAATTATCCTTAGTAATTATAATGAATAGTTATAATTAATAACTATATTGAATATTGAATATTTATAATTATATTATTAATTAACTAATTAACTATTATATAATTAATAATTATATTACCAATTAACTAATTAATTATTATATAATAATTTTTAATAATTAATAATTATTAATTATAATGAATAAATATAATTTATAATTATATTACTAATTAAGTAATTAATTGTTATATACTGAATAATTATATTACCAATTAATTAGTTAATTATTATATAATTAATTATTAATAATTTCTAATTAACTAATTAATTATTATATAATTAATTATTAATAATATTAATTAAATAATTAAATAATTTATTATCTGTTTAATCCATGTTTTAACTTTAAATTATATCAGTCTTATAGTTTATATTTTAGTTTTTCAAAGCCACATACTTGAATTATTTTTAAGTTTCAAGTCGGTGGTTTTGAATGCTTACAAATTATTTTTCATGAACATTTTTTACAAAATTATTTTTATTTTCAACTATTTGTTATATTTTTTATCCATGTTTTAAGTGTCATTTATATTGGTCATATAATTTATATTTTATAGGCTTTCAAAGTCACGTGCTTGAAACATTTTTAAGTTTTATGTAGTTGTGTGTGAAAACTTATAAATTATTTTCCATCAACATTTTTTACAAAATTATTTTTATTTTCAACTATTTGTTATATGTTTAATACATGTATTAAGTTTCATTTATATTGGTCTTGTAGTTTATATTTTATAGGCTTTCAAATTCACGTACTTGGGAACATTTTTAAGTTTCAAGTAGGTGGTTTTGAAAGCTTATAAATTATTTTTTATCATCAATTTTAAGAAATTATTTTTGTTTTAAACTATTTTTTATATGTTTAATCCATGTTTTAAGTTTAATTTATATTGGTCTTATATTTTATTTTTTATAATCTTTCAAATTCACGTACTTGAAACAAAATCCCACACCGGAAATGCAGAATGTTCTGTGCAGGAAAGGGAGAACCAGAATCCTTCATCAGAAATGCAGCATGATTTCCAGGGTAAACACTCTTATAAAAGGGATCCCTGGGTGAGAACTTCTGTCAGAATCTAGACTGCTGTGATGGCAGTACTGTTGGATTTTAAATAGCGGATAAATTTTGCGGAACTGTTTTTGTTATATATATATATATATATAAACAAAACAAAACAAAACAAAAATAAAAATAAATATTTTTTAAACAAAAAACATAATAATTTTTCAAACATGGTTAGTTGTTGTTTCTGACCCATCGGTCATCCCCTTTTTACAATCCATGTTTGGAAGTCATGATTTACCTTCTCTTCCATTTCCCTTTTCTCTAGTGTGAATACCAACACCCTGTGAGTCATTTCCCCATACACATGCATATAGTGACTAAATAAGATGAATCCTTTTGGTACTTCCCCATGTTTGTCACTTTTTACCCTTATTATGTTCTTCCCTTCAAAAAATGGGAAATTTATAACACTCCTTGTTTCCCACATCGAGCATGGATCACATGGGCTAAGGAGTTAGGGAGGAATTTCAATAATAAAGGTTTAGATGCATAGGTTCTCCTTAAACAGAGCATCAAATCTTTGGTCTGAACTCTATGACCTTAAACTAGGAGTCCAAGTCTAAAAATTATGAACTTAAACTATGTGTGAGTTTTCTTAGAAATGTTATATGTGTCATCTTGGATCTTTCTCCCTCAATTATCATTATGTTACCTCTCTTCCATGCCATGAACAATTATTTGAGACACCTCCATGGTCCAAGAATTATCGCCTTAAACTATTTGAAACCCCATAACCCAAGAATTATGGCCTTAAACTATTTTCAGCACCTAGTCCAATCATTATGACCTTAAACTATTTTAGACTTCTTAGTCTGATTAGTATGACAATAGAATTCCAAAGAGAATAGGCACAAATTTCAATTAGGATGAAAACCCATAGGGGAACCTAAGAAAAAGTTAGACTCCCTCCTGCTAAGCCACCCTCATGACTTGGGAAAAAATAAGGGTGTAAATTAAAAGGTACAAATCTAATGGGACCCATTATGAACCCCAGAAAGAACTAGGATATACTTTTTGGACCCCACTAGTTTAGTCAATAGTTAGAACTTAATATCAGCTCCCTTTACTTCACAATCTTCTCTATAAGGTGCCACCCATTGTGTATCTTACTCATGCATGAAACTACACCAAATGAACAAGATTTATTTTCATTGATTCACACATCCTAGACATAAGATGCTAAAATGTGCTATATTAACATCCTAATCACATGATGTTAAACTATATGACACATTATCCTCATTTTATGACACGAAACTGTGTATTTAACATCCTTGTCGAAAGAAGTTAAACCACACACCCTTTACCCTCATTTCATGATATAAAAATACAAAACATATTAGAAACTCAATATAGAATCCATTTCCCCCTTTAGTACTAGTAACGTACCACACAATTCATGTTCCATAACTGTCATTCGACATCTGAGATAATTCTCACCTTGGAATACGAGTATGGCCTTCATTCAGACTGACACACCAACCTGATGTGCTCAGAAACATGGTTGCGTAATTCTGAGAGTGTTGAAGTCTATTTGAGCATTCCGTTTTTAAATCCTCATTATTTGTGTATTCCTAGATTTGGATCCCCATCATATTTCAGGTCTAAAAAGACATCCTAATGGAAATGGTTTCTGACCACACTGGCTCACCTACCATCATGGGACCACGCTTTGAAAGACTTGTGATGGAATTTTGATAGGTTCCATTTTTCGAACATGGTAAATGGATGGCCCTCATTTTTTATCCCCATCCCTGGTGGAACAATAGTGTAATATATTTTTCAAACATATTCACAAGTCATTATCTATTTCCCTATCACCCCCTTTGTATTCCAGAACATGGGTGTCCTAATTCATGCTCTTCATCTCATTTTTTTGTTAAAATTCAATACCCATACTGTTACTCCATTTGTGAACTAGAGAACATCAAGAGATCAAGTCAACTGTATAAAGAGTTATCCTCTCCAACCAATGCTTTCCTATATAAGATACTTTAGTGGTATACAATAATATAAACCCTAAGTGTTCGGATCCTATCTATAATTATCATATAAATGACCAATATTCTATTGGTCCATTATTTCCCACACTGATAAAGACTTTCATTTTTTAGGGATTTATTATTGTTTTTCATGTAAATATGATCATAGATATAGAAAAAATAAAAATGCATTTAAGAACATGGGGGGTTTAAATAAAAAAACCTTCAAAAGTTTGGGAGGGTCACCCATACGTTGGGGCATCTCCATTATTTAAACAAAACTAGTGATCTCTAGGTCTCTTCCTTAGCAACCAATTTTTCTAGCCTAGAAATCCTCTAGAATGTGGAATCCATATATTTTTGTAGCCTAGGAAGCTATATCGCTTCCTCCTTGGACACCAGGAGAACCTCTTCAGCTCTGATTCTCACCTTTCCATACTCATCTTGGCTCTTAGCCATCAATGATTTTTTCTCTTCTACTGTATCCTTAGTTTCTAGCAACTAGACCCTTAATTGGATGATAATATCCTTTTGAGTGTTGACAATATCTGCATACACACACACACACTTTCTCTTCCAGCCATGTAAGATATTTTTTGGTTGGAATTTCTTGGTGCTCTCAGATTTTTAAATTTTCTAGGAAACGTCAAACTCTTGAATTTCTGTGTACACCTACTTGGAAAGATAATCATGATACAACACATGAAGGGGATGTCCATCCACCCCTCTCTTTCCCAGGTTCAGTAGACAATGATGAAGAGATAACATTTGGCTTACTAGATCTAGCTCTGGAGTGCGGGTGATGAAGTTTTTCATGCTTCTTCAGGCCGTGTGTCAGAAAATGAAATTCTACTCTCCAACATCAGGCTCAGAATACTTTAATTATTTTGGTGGCACTAGCTCATACTTTGAAAAATCTATGAGAACAATGGTAGTAAGGTATTCTTCTAGAGTCCCCTTAGAAGGAATAGGCTCTGTATCGAGGGGAGAGTTGTTTTGGTCTGACACTTTATCAGTGGTGACATCTTGACCATCTTGAAGTTCATCCTCCCCCATATCTTCATCCGTAACTACAATGAGTTTCCCTCCTGGGATTTAAAACGGATCACCATAAATTTTCAACTCCCATAAGTTTGGCTCAGCAATTGATAAAGTCACCCCAACTTCCCTAGCTGTACTTTTTTTCTAGGAACACACTCTCTTTAGTACTATTTCAAAGTGAAGCATGTCAGTTAGTTAGAAATGTAACAAAAGTAATGGAAAACATGTTTTTTTAATAGAAAATAACTTTTGAGAGATGAGATTTTGGATGACATCCATCCCCAGAACCTCAAAGGGTAATTCCACCACTAGGGACCCCTCAGCGCTGGTTAGCACATCAACAACCATTATTGGACCACTCAGTACTACCCAAATGGAAGATACATGAAAAAAACAAACACATTAATGTGATAAAACATGTGAAAGTTTGAGGAAAATCAAACTTATTGATAATTGAGAGTCAGTCTCACTCTAAGATGTGAGGATTTTAATAATGAGTGTCATTGGGCGTTCTTCTTTTCTAAGAGTATGAGACCCCATTATAATATTGGGGTGTGGTCCTCCGTAGATGACTAAGAATGCTGGGGAATTAGAAACCTCCCCTTAAACACCCTTTGTAGGCATTTATCCCACCAATATAGCTGGATCAAACCTCGAGGTAGGCTCCTCAGACTCCATATAAGTGATCTAACCCCCCTCAACTGAGGCCTCTTGGGTCTCCCCTGCTTATTGTTGCATATGAAAAAATATAGGTTTAGAAACTTTAAAAATAAAGAAAGACTAGAGAAGGTGAGAAATCTAACAAAAGACATACCATGTTGAACAAGAGTTCAGTCAGGTTTTCACCCTCAGGAGTGACCTCTCCTCTCTATTGAGAGCTTTCTTGGCTAGTAGCATAGCCCCAAGACTCCTCATCATCATAGCCATGTGTGTAAACTCTAGGGGATGACACATCATGAGACAATGTTTTCACAGATAATGTTTCTTTAGGGTTCCCCTCAAACATCATCAGTATCCAGGTGGTGGTAATCTCAATCTCTCCATGTCAGCATGGGAAAGCATAAATCTCCTCCAAATAAGAAAATCTCTCATGGAATCCCATGTAGGCCATGATCTTGGCAAGACCAACTTTCGATAGCTCGAGATCGTCTTGGGTAAGACTCCTCCATAATTACTACGTCATTAGGGAAAACTTCAATATGTCCCATGCTGCCTAAAACATGGGATATGTCATATCATTTACCAATTGAAATAGATAATGCATCTTCTTCCCAAGAGCCTCCCCAGTTCAGCCTATCCCAGCATAAGAACTCTCAACTTTCTTTCGTGGATGCTTCAGTGGGAGCCTCACACCACCAGGTAGTGGGGGTGTAGGTGAACCCTAAGATACCCCCACTACAATTCTTGTTGGAGCCCTCAATTAATGGTGGTAATTTTAAAGACTATCTCATCTATTGCACTGTAGCCCTGCTGCTCCCGCGGTTCACCTAACAACACAATCCTCATCAAGCACTAATGTAATATTTCACATAGGTATGCTACCACCCAATTGTCAACATAATTTAGTGAGAGGCCGACATTGAGATTGTTTAATTCATCAAAATTTTTGAGAAAATCGGTACATAGTATATGGTTCACAATAGGCATTTCCATCTATCCTGGCAACCAACACTCCACCTCGAAAGTCCTGAAGGTACTCCCGTTACTCTAACATCACCTCCAGATTACTACCATATCCCCAAAAGGGGTATAGAATGGATGAAAATTTATATTCCCATGATTTCCATTGATAATCATGTACCCTACTTTGTCAAGAATTACTGGTCAAACCCAGTCAATATTGACGAGTGAAGGATACATGTCGACATTCAGGGGAGTAATGGAATTTGGGAACTCAAACCCCCTGAAATGTGTTGAAACCCATCTATAATGGATCTGGAAGAGACCAAAGATACACTTAGGTATGTTTACCCACACAACATTCCCAAGTTGATTGTAGAGCCGATACAACACTAGGAATTCCATATTCACCTAGTTTCTAGACTTCAAGAGATCTGACATCACTAACGTCCCAGTATGCAATCCCATACAAGCATCCATAATCAGTAGCAGCCAAACATTTAGTAAGGTGGCAAGAAGCACTATATATCTACAATATGAAGGACTAGAAGTCATAGATTAGATATATGGAACTTATAGCCACCTGCCTGAATGTTTGGATGCTACCGGTTATGAATTCTTGTATGGGATTGCATGCTGGGATGTTAGTGATGTCATCTCTCTTGACGTCTACCAACTAGGTGAACTTGGAAGTCCCAGTTTTGTATCGGCTCTACAACCAACTTGGGCATGTCGCATGGGTAAACATACCCAAGCGTATCTTTAGTCTCCAACCTACTCCAAGTGACCTGAAAACAATTTATATATATATGTAGGGTGTGTATAACAATATACTCAGTAGAATCCTCCCCGAATCCTCTCGTTTAAAAGTAAAGAAAGCATACTAAAGCACAATGAACAACAAGTGAAACTAACTCGTCACACAAACTGGTATACTAAGTTCCCAACCTCACCATGGATACTCTCACCAAGTATCGCATACAAGAGTATATAATATAATAAAGAATATCAAGGTTACCCTACTACCACTTCCCTATTGGTTTTCCTCTTTGCCCCAACCTCACACGTCCTAAGCCATCTCTCTCCAAAAAGGCTGACCCGAAGACACCTGGGCAAGCATTACCACACGCACCTCGTGCAACAAAAAGCTTTCCTACAAACACTTGGGGGAAGCACCACACCATACAAACAATTGAAAACGTAACTAGGTAGTTTTTGGGAGCCACTATATCCCGCATAACGTGTATCATACGTCGGGTATTATGCCTCAAGCCATTACAGCCCATACACCGAGTAAGGATCCCCAATCCATCACATCCTCTACATGTTACACCTATAGTACCACACAGGAAAATATATCTAGAATATATGTGTTTGAAATAAACACAGGCCATTACATCCCTCTACACATATATAAGAAAAACTAACCATTGTGCCTACCATCACAAGTAACTACCAAGAGAAGAGAGCATGGATAAATGGGGTAGTCAACCATCCATCCTTCCATAAAAATGTTGGGGAAAACACCCCCTAGGGCTCATAATCCTTGGGGTGTCAGTTTCCCTAACTGACAGGGTGGAGTAGCGTATAGAAACACAAAAAGTAAAAAATATAATATAGCTCACAACCAGACAATGGGAACAACCTAGACTTAGACTCAACTATTGCTAAAGTCTATCGGACTCTTAGCTGCCACTACTAAGACTAGGTATCCTATAAGCACAAAAACATTTAAATATATTTATTACGTTAATTCATTCCTTTTTATTAGTTTCACTTTACGTTAATTAATTATTTAAACATTAATTAACCAGTAACACTTCCATGTTATATTTCATTAGAATCACATCAATGTTTCATGCCCTCTAGGTATAACCAAACCAAGTCCACAATTTCTCAAAATTATTACCTCAGCATTGCATCCCATCAAGCTACAACCCCATGGTTTAACATAATTTATTCAAAAATTTATTAATAGCTTTATTACTTTCCATAATTCAAAGATTATAAAAAAGAAAAACTTAGATACCAAACACAAGGGGTTCAACACAGTGAGTAGATGGGATACCCATCGAGTCATTTCCACCTATATAAGGAGCATAGAACCATACATCCTTGAGAATATAAACATAGAAATCACATGGAATAACCCACTCGTCTTCACCTCTTTTGGAAGGAGGGTAACCAAAAACAACTACCTTGAGTAGTGGGAAAAGTAAAGAAGAAAACAACCAACAAGATTCAGAAAACATCCAATCATTCACATCCAACCCATTTCATCATCTTTAGTATCCTCTCTAACACCCTCATGCATAAAATGATGAATCTCACTACTCTAAGTGTCCACTACTGCCACAACCAATGGGCCTCCCTACCCCCACATATCACAACAACCATCCAGACTCACATAACAACACAATGAGCAGGAAGTAAACATCATATCAACTGGGATCTTGGCCCTTAAATAAGACATTCTACCGTCATAATAAATAAGCTCTCACAACTCCCAACATAAGACTATTTGGACTTTAAAAGCAAGAGGGTAACTCAGAACCCTTCCAGGCATTATCTTTTATTAAAAAACCGGTTCTTTAATCCATATTTAATTAACTAATTCATTATTAGTAGGTTCCAACTATGGGAAACCTAAACTACAAGCTATAATAGGTACTTAAAATTAATTAAACAATTAATTTGACATGACTTTAAACAACAAGAACCCACATGCTTTAGGTTTAACAACCTACTAGAATAGGCATGCACATCTACATAAATTTGATTAATATCAAATTACAAAAACAACAACTAGATTCATTTACATGCATCTTTATCTTTATCCATTTAATTATCAATTAATTCTGGTTTTATGTTATTTACCAATTTCATTAATAAAAACATGCTAATAAAAAAATCATAGATATCACACTATCTAGAAAATCAAGAGGCAAACCGTTATCATGGTGAAAAGAATCAACATGTGATCAAACCAATTCTTTTAATCCAGGTTAAGTATTTAATTAGGTGAATTACATTGCAATCCAAATGGATACAACATGATAACTCTATAGTTGCACATAAAATAATAGATAAGCAATGAATCCCATACCTTGAAAGGTTTATGACGTTCTTCGCTCGAGAATGGATTAAATCAACGGATCACAGTTGCCTTCCCTGAAACAACTGCATCCACCTGAGGATTTCATGGAAAAACTGCATAACAAAAAACCAAAGGAAACTCATTTATAACCATGAAGATAAAATTACATAGCATGAAAAGAGAAACACAAGAAGACGGATCGAAGAAAACAAAATAATTGAGGTAGAACTTACCTATTATTGAAGACGGATCAAAGAAGGAAGCCCGAGATCGATCCTAGCCGAAGTGATCTCTAAATCTCCATGGAGGGGTCTTCTGGGTTTCTTGGGATGAGAGGGAGGGGATACTTGGATGTAGGGTTGGAAATACCCGAGTAGCTGGTATGTCTTTAAAACATATAGCGATAGGTCAGTACATGACGCGTAATTCCCATTCACATCGTGTACTGCCTTGAGGTCAGGTTCTACTGAAAAACCCATCACCTTAGCATTTATTTCATTTTTCAAAACCTGAAATAGTATACATAGTTCACTCCTTGGTCACATCATGTTGTCCCCCTGTTTCTATCTTCTCGTGACCAAACTCCTCTAGAATTCCTCCGTGCCTTCTCCGAGCACCTTGGTCTTCAGAAACACGCAAAGGTTCGATCCACGCAGGTATGGGCCCTTACATAGGATATTCTTGTGAACCTATCTTTTTAAAAAAAAAATACTTTTATGGGTTTCATAATTTCTTGGTATGGGGTCTTCTGATGAGAATTTTATATAAAAACATTATTGTAAAATGGAATTAAATTTTAAATTTTTAGTGAGATAGATTTTGATCAGGACTATAAAAACTAAAGTTGGGGGTTATGGATATCCACTTAAAGAGGCTAATATTCATTTTTATAATATATAATTTTCATGTGATTCATTATTCGTAAACTCCATTTTTAGTTCATTTTAAAATTTGAACATTATTTCACATCATGATTGTGATTCTTGCTTAAAGTGAACTATTACTTGGTATGTTTTGAGACACATTGTAAATACCATAGTTATTTTTATTTGAATTTAATATTTCATTTCCATATTTCCCATTCCTTTGGTAATATTTTATACTACTAGATCACATAAATAATCACATTTTAAGACCACCAAAATGGGCCTTCAGGCCAATATATTTTAGGTGAAGCAAACTCGACCACAATCTAGTTATCTGCATGATGTATCCACTTAATAGCTCCAATGAATTTAAAATTGAAGTAGATATATAGGAAATTATGGGGAAGATTTCATTCAACAAGTATAAGGGTTAATTATGAGTTTTGAATGGAATTCTAGGTGTCCCAAGTTGAAGATGAAATTCTGGACCAAATTTTGTGGCCTAGAATAATAGTCCACCATTTTGATCACATCTCCAAAACCCAAAATCCAAATGCTATGAAATTTTATAGGACATTAGTAAACCTATGTTTATTAAATCTATTTTTATATGAACCACACAAAATTTTCAATCTAGAATCTCATTTTGGTGCCTCGATTGAGTGGATATAAGCTAGCTCCCATTTCACGTCAAGGGTGGAAAAGTCCAAATTCTACAAATATTATACCCAACTATGCCTACTATAATTAATTGAGAAGACTTGTAATATTGGTGGATCGACCCAAGTCTCCAAAAATTCCTATTTAAGGTAGTGGTGTTAGTGGATTTGAGGAGGATTTTGGTTTGTTTCATTTTAATGTTATGCTACCAATTTGATGTTATAAATTCTTAAATTGTTAGTTTCTTGAATCACATTATTTTCTTAAAAAAAATTATTCTTATTATAATTTTATATTAATTTTTGTTAAAATGTTGACATAATTTTATTAAGTTGTGAATTTATTCTCATAGTGAATAGAAAAATCCTTCACACGACGGTGGATTGTTCATTATTTCATTGTTTTATCTTCTTCAATTCCCCTATTATGAGTGTACTTTCCTCTTCCATTGAGAGAATATAATTAATGGAAGGATAACCCTATTATTGGTTTATCTAAGGGAGTAGAAAGGGGATTATTTGGATGTTATTTATCACTTTATAAATGTTTAATCATTTATTTTATTTTATTTTTTCATCCAATTATTTTCTTTGTCCTCTTCCTTATTGAATTTTATCACCCCACTTTTATATTATAATAAGATCCTTTAACTTGTATTTCTCATTAAAATCATAGTATAAATTTATAGGTTATTAGAATGTGTTTGTTAAGGTGTTTAACTAGTAAGCGATGAGGTTATTTTGAATACATCGAATGAATCCATCTTGAGTTAATGAAATTGAAATAATTTAAAATGAAATTCATCCAATAAACCCTTTGAAATATCCAAGGATCAACCCATTATGTTAAATTGAATTTACATAGTTCTATTAATTCTCATTTAAAACTATCTAAAATCAACCCAAAGTTGACCGCTTCATAGCCGAATCTCCCTCTTAGAATGTATGTGTCTTTAGGTGTCTTATTAGGTCTCTATGGATTCGAAAACCTAAGCTACTCTACAAGAGACCTCTACAAACCTATAAAATTGGGTAAATTTGGGAGATAACAAGAACCCAACTCATCAAAACAACACCCTTGGTGGGTTTTAAGTGAGTTATGTTTATAAAGAATTTATTTTAAAACCTTAAAATATAATATAGGTTTTGGATGATACATTAAGATATTATAAAATTAATCAAATAAATTAAAAAAATATTTTAAATGGGAAACATAGGTTTGTTCATGGAAACTATTTATAGTATTTATTACATCATTTTTGGGATTTTATGATGGTATAATACATACTGAATATTTATACCATATTTAATTTTTACCCAAAAATTTGACTGTCATAGAAAATAATGAAAAATTAACCGTTTTATAATTTCAATGAACTTATTTCATAAATAATATTTATTTTATAAAAATAATTATCTAAATATGATAATTTACACTTTTAAATCAAAATTCCCATTTATTGAAAAATACTGTTTTTTTGACGATAACAGTTTTTTACCCTTATAAAATTTACATTTGATTTTTTAAAATTATATTATCATTTTTATTTAATAAATATTATTTAATAATAATATTTTATTAAAATATAATTTATTTATAAGTTATTTAATTCATTAAAAAGAGTGTCTTGATTGAAAGCATACATATCACAAAAATAAAAGTTTCATTTCATCATATCAAAAACTATTTTTTATCAATGTTATTATTTAATAATTAAAAAGTAACCAAAGAAAAATATAATAATTATAAAAATATAAAAATTCATACTATTAGGTTCTAGATACATAGTTCTTTATTACACTAGAGAATTCCTTATAGGTAAGGTGTGTGATGGTGATATTTTCTTAGGGTGGTTCGACGAACACAGTTTGGGATGTGATCTTGATGAGCTTGAAATTCTCCCATAAATGGTTTCAATCATGATTAAGTTTTTTAATATTAGCTTGGTATTGGTCAAGGAAAAATCCTATTGATTCTACCACACTCAGAATCTCTAATAAATGGGCTTCATAGGTTATGATCCTATTGTTCAAGGCCATTGATTCCTTTTTTCTAGGTCAAATGGATTTATCATAAAACTTTATATATACTAATCATATTACCACTATATAAAAACTATATTATCAATGGTTATGATTCTTAATGGTCTTATAAACCTGACTTGATATAACATATAGCGGTCCAAAATTTCTAAAGTTAGTGCATGTGTTTTCTATAAAAAAATACTTGATAAGGAATTTATTCATTCAAAAATGAAATTTTATTTATTAAAGTTTGGTTCACTACAATATTCCAAACTTAAATATTTTAGTAGTTTCATCTTCAGGGGATCATTTGTTCGGGATCTGTAATAAGTGGTATCAAGTCTTGTGGTTTAATAGGGTTTTCCATAACACTTAACACACAAGTATTTAGGTTATATTCTTGACTCAATTATTTTTTAATTCATTGAGAGTTAACTTGTTTAGAAAGTATGGTTTTGGAACATGGAAGGGTCCAAGTGGAAAAAATTTGATTGGATGGACTATGGATTCTCAAGGATGTCGATAAAATATTATCTATTTAAAAATCTTTAGGGTATGTTGAATGGATTCAAATCAGAAGAAATGGTGAAAAAATAATTGGAAAAAATGGGTAGGAATACATTTGGATTGATTTTGATGTTGTGGACATGGAACGATGCCTATAATATCGAGTAAGTGATGACCATAATAGAGCCGATGAAGTCTCTAATGGACATGCATGAGAATTCAACAACAACGAACAAAGTGTTCATGATGGATATGCTATTCAATATGAGGTTTCTAGAAGGAATTCTGGCAGATGATCATGTTGATGACTTTAATATGATTTTGATTCAAATTGAATAAATATAAGAAAACGTTAATCTCAAAAGTTATAGCTCATGCACACAAATGTTTAGGGGCCTGAACCAGAATATTCTCATAGTGGTTCAATGTACTATGTTAAACTCATTAATGATTCAATAGGGAAATTGTAAGTTTAATTATTTAATAAAAAATAAAATTTGTTTGGAGTGTTTATTTGATGCAGGGAAATAGTGAAACAATAGACTCGAATTAAGATCAAGTGCTTAAGGTTTGATAATGGTAGATAATATAGTAGAATTGAGTTTTAGAGGGTTTTTGGAGAAAAGAAATAATTTTTGAGAAAACTATTATTGGAACCTCAAAATAGAATGGAGTAATAGGGAACATACTTTTATTGAGAAGGATTAGATAATGATACTATATTTTGGAATATGAAATGAAATTTTGGTGGAAACAGTCAATTGTGCATCTTATCTTGTAAATAGTAATTCCTCTTCACCATTAAACAAGAATATTTTAGAGTATTTGTGATCTAGAAAACCTGTTGAATTTACCCACCCAGAATTTTTATCAGTATCCCCTACATCCATTTTTATGTTAAGGATCCGACAAACCTTGAATTAGTGTACCAAGTATGTCTCTTTTTTGGGTATAGTGATGAAAAAGTTTGTTTTCAACTTTAGGATAATGATAAAAAGAATATTATTAGAAGATAAAATGCTCTCTTCAATGAAAATTCAATGTCCCTAATTTTATAAAAGTTATGGCACATTTGTTTTTGTTTAAATTAATTTCTTTGGCCCTAATAATGTTGTATAAGGGAGTAAACGAGGTCTCAATTGGGGTTTGAGGCTCGTTCGGAGCCCGTAGCCCCAAATTTCAAAGAGGCAGACTAAGCCGCATAGTTAGTAGAAACCTTGTAGCCTAACCCACACAGTTTCCCTAAACTTTGTGGCTGAAGATAGTGGTGTGTTGGGTGCCACATGGTTTTTCAAAAATCGCGTGATCCCAGGATCATGACTGTGCATGACTACAGACTCCTGGGATTTTCCTCCTCCCTCACATGTGAAGCCTCCCTCTCCTTCCTCCATAGGTCTTTAGATAAATTCATCTTCTGAAATCTAAATTACTCATCATTTGATTCATCAGAAATTTCTTAGTAATATATATGATCCTATCCCTTATATTTAAAGTTTCTCCCATCCCGTGTTGCGTTATTTCGGTGTGATCACTTTTTCACTATTTTCAGGGCATTGGATGATTTATTCGATTTCTTTTGTTCTATCTTGATTAAAGCATTGAAAATGGTCGAGTTGAGTGATACTAAATATAGGTAGGTGGTCTAGGTATTTCCCTTTTATTTTGTCGCTTATTAAATGATGCCCCATTTTTCCATGCGGTGGATCCGTCTGATGACGCCTCAAATATGTATGATAAATTAATTTAATGGGTTCCTCATGTTAGTGGTGACCTTACCTTACAATGGAAAACACCCATGGGTTGATTGAATTGTCCTTGTCCACCACTTTGGGTGTGCCCACCTTAATGTACTAAATTATATGATAGAGTTTTTTACCACCATTATGTTTGGGTGTTATTCCTATATGAAATGCATTAAATTTATAAACTGAATTAAGATGAACTGTGATCCATGAATTAGGCTCCCTTAGAAATGCCCGATGATTTATTCTTATTGATTGGACTCAAGATTTATGCCTTATGTAATTTCTTTCCATTTATTCCATTCCATGTTCCTTATACTTGATCTTGTTGCTTATTATAAATGTATTTTCCCTTATTCCTCATGACATGTTTTCTTGGCTTGGTTGAAGTGCCAAGGCTTGTGCTTATTTTCATGTGCCACACTTATTTTTCTTAAATTTTATTACTTGGACAACTTTTTATTATGTGATATTGAGATTCTTATTGATGACATGTGATTTTATATGTTATAACTTGGATTCTATGCCTCACCTTCTACGGGATGGGAGAGAACATGGGTCCATACTTAAGTACATCATGGATGGACTCATCGTGTTTGATTAGATCTACTTGACATACCAGGAGCGATACTTTGGGTTCCCTAGGGGAGAAACCGAGGATGGAATCGATGGAAATATGGATACTCTATGCCTTTAGTGATACCTGGTCTCCTATGTGAGATACTTGGTACGAACTCAGTGTTCACCATGCCATGAGTGATACAAGGGGATCCTTTATGGTTTTCCTTGGATGGAATCAATGGCATTGGTTATATCAAATACTCCTTTAACAACCCTTGTGATTATTTATAGATCGCTTTGGATGGGATCAGGTATCCATCATAGGATTTTATGGATTGATTACTTGTGTCATATGTGATATTTCATATTTATATTATAACCATACTTGTATGATGTCATGGGAATGATACAACCAAGACAAAGAACAAGCTTGGGGGTTTCCTACCATGGTTTATTTATGACGTCTTATGTATTTAACATATCTCTAGTTTAGGTTTCCTTTGGTTCATACATCCAGACTAGGCTAAAGAAGATGGTATTTATTGGGTGTCCACACAATAAAACAGATTGAATTTTTTGTTTATTTATTTATTTCCCCATATTTATTATATATGGAACACTATTAATTAATTTATTACATGAAATGGATTGTTCTAGACATCGGTGGTGGTGGCCTATTGAGATTGTATCTCACAACTTGCTTGGACTGACTATGGTAACCAAGAAGACTTCATGATTTCAGGTTTGTATAAAGACAAGCAACCAACTTACGATGCTTGAATTGCAGTTATAGGTTAGAGTATGGGGTAAAGGAACAAGACAATGACCTAAATGCTAGTTGTAATATTTTATTTGTCTTTTGGGTATTTTTGTATGGCATTTGGTATATGACTATATCCCCTATTCCATGTGCACTATTATTTTTATATAGAATCATGAACATCATCATCAATTAGTATCAATTGTTTACCAAGATTCCACTATTTGTTTACTTATATTGCTTGGGTTTATTTCCATTTTCTAATACTCTTTGTTTCTTAATTCTACTTCATCCATTTGTGATATATTGTTGATACTATTCTCACTCTGATATATGAGGGAATAATATCCCCACAAACACACCATAGGACCTCACTGATAGTCGGAAGCCTTTGGAATTCCAGGAGGTGCACTTGAGGTCTTGTGACCCACTGTCTTGGGGAACCGGTAAGTGGCAGACAGGGTGGGATGCCACAAAGTGGTATCAGAGATCTTTTTTCCCTTTGTATTATTATTTTTTGGTTTATATAGGAGACTAGGACATTGAAATTTGGTAATGAGCCTATTACTAAGAGTAGCTAACCCAAATATAGGGGAAACCCAAATTTCATGGGATGGGTAAATGCTGTTATGCTTATGGTATTATAGTTTTATGAATTTCACCACTAGGAGATGAACTTGCTTTGTGTCATTAATATTGTTTATAAAATTGTCAACCTTATGGGATTTATCCTATCATAAACCAATTATATGAGGAAATATAAAATCAAGCATCATACAAGGAACTATATAAATTAAAATTCCATGAATTATGTGATTCCATACGTACATTTAGAATGAATTTCCTATATTTCATGTGCTTGTCACAATGATTTGACTTTTATATATAGAAATGTGACAATTTTTCTTGTAGGACTAAAAAAACTAAATTAAACTTAAAGTTCCCACCTTAACCTTACAATTATTTCCTGTATAAGTTAAAGAAGGAACCTTAAGTAGTTAGTTATGGCATGTTGAGCCATGGACCATTGGTTGCTTGGGCTGGAACGTGTTATGGTTAGGATTAAGTGGATTCCATATTTAAATTTATAAGGTGTATTGGACATTATAAATTGAAAATGGTGAATATATAATTCAATAATTTGAAGGGGTTACATAGATTAATTAAAATGAATACCACCTTTAAAATGAAATGGTCACTTATATGTGTATTGTGATACCTTGGCACTGACTCGACCTTATTAGTGGGAAGTAGGATGTGTCCCTTGAGATCCTTCTATAAAATTTTCTCGTCACCCATACCTAGTTTATAGAGTAGTATAGGGTTTGTAATGTGATTATAAGTGGGCCTTGTACCTATACTTTATTTATTTCTTTTCCTATATTTTATAAATCCTTTCTGAGTAGTGCAACTGAAAATTGCATAGTTATGCCATCATGAATACCTCATGCTGTATGCTAAGAGAGTGGATATGATCACACTATAGAGGTGGTGGGACATGAGACTCCCATAGTACCTCATATTATGACACCTAAGGTACCTCCTGTTGATCTTCCACAGGGTTTCGAAGCTTCATTCCATGGCAGTTTTCTTTGGTTCATGTAGTCTATTTAGGGTGATCCCCGTCCTACCCCTACTATGGAGGAGATGATTCCAAACTTTCAACAGTAGTATCCTCACACCTTATTGGGGTATGGAGGGCCTTAGGATTTTGATTAATGGTTAGAATCCATGTTATTGATCTTAAAACATCTTGATATGCCTCCAGAGTGGAGGGTAAAGCTCGCTATGTAATTCTGCCAAATGCTGGTGAAATATCATCTCTCAGGCTGAGCGTTATCTGTGAATGGTCTGGGAAAACTTACAAATAGATTTATTTGATCACTTATTTCAACATACTCTAAGGATGTATCATTATACAGAGTTCATGCATCTTCATCAGGGAACTATGATTGTTCTTGAGTATTCTGCTCGCTTCACCAAACTTTAGTGTTTTACTCCATCTATGATCGGTGATGAGTTGACAACAGTGAGTCATTTTGAGGAAGATATTGGGTATTCTATATACTCACAAGTGAACATATTCTAGTTGAATAACATCATAGAGATAGTGAAACATGCCCTAATTACATAACTGAATCTCAGAGAGGCTGGAAATGTGAGTCAAGGAATATCTATTCCGAGGTAGGGTGACAGTTCATCTAGTAGTAGGAATATCTTTTTTAAGGGTTCACATGGGGGTAGTTCTACCTAGGCGACACACACTGATATCTATATAGTGTTTCACTAGTGTGTTATGACATTCCATAAGAAACCTCAATGCATGAGAAACCTGATCAAGTGTCGAGCATGTGGCAGGATGAGTCACCTTCAATGATTATGCTTGTATTTTCCTCCAGCTTCTAGTGGGAGGTGATCCGTATTGAAACCTATATTAGGTATAGTGTCATGAATCCACATCAGGCTATGAGTTGGTATTCTACTAGCCATTCAGGCTGAGGTGGTAGTGGTCAAGGTCAAGGTAGTTGGGCCCTAAAGCTTCAGTGTCTGCCTAAGTGGATCTACTCAGGATAGTCAGGAAGCATCTCATAGTCACATTTTAGGAAATATTTATAAAGTGAATCCTACACCCAAGGAGAAGATTCCAATGCCAGGTATGGTTAGAGGTACTATTCTAATAGCTTCTACTCTATTTTATTACCTTTTTGATATAAGTGAATCACACTCTTTTATATCATCTATGGTTATGGAAAGTCTGGGCCATTCAATTGAGTACTTATATGGCATCATGTCTCTTGAAACACTATTAGGGTTAATAATAGAGGGAATATGATAGTGTCAGGAGTTCCCCTTAAGATAGGTGAATGTTTATTCTTCTAGAGTTTCTTCTTCCTTGAGATGACTGACTTCAATGTCATTCTTGGTATGGACTGTCTTGTGCCTTATCTGGCCAAGTGGATTTCTATCACTGTCGAGTTTCATTCACATTACCCAAGGGAAACACCTATATCCATAAGGGAAAATAGTATATCCAAGAAATTAAGGATGGACCCAATAATACTGGACTAGGTGGAGTGACAATTCATATGGACAGTCTCTTTATGAGTGATTAGGAAATGCAACTTATAGAATTCCCTCTAGTCATGGATCATTTCTGAGACATATTCCCTAAATATTCATATAGATTACCTAATAATAGAGAGGTTGAGTTCACCATCAAGCTTATTCTAGGTGTGGCACCAATGTCCATTCCTCCTTATAGGACGACACCTACAGAACTATAGAAACTCATAAAAATGCATGAAGATCTTGAGGTGAAGGGTTTTATTATATCCAAAACATCAACATGAGGTTCAATTATCCTTTTTTCCAAGAAGGTGGATGGTACCCTCATATTTTGTGGGGATTGCTACTGATTGTACCAACTTTTGGTGAAGAATCAGTATTCACTACCTCATATAGACGACCTCTTCGACTAGCTCTGAGGAGTGACCATTTTCTCCAAGATCGATTTGAGATCAGGCTATCATTAGGTTTGAGTGAGGAAATATTACATACCATGTACAATGTTCCAGATAAGGTATGACATGTATGAGTATCTGGTCATGCTGTTTGGTCTAACGAACATACTAATAGTATTTATGTCTATGATGAATCAGGGTTTCCACTCATATATTTATTCGTTTGTGGTGGTCTTCCTAGATGACATCTTAGTGTATTAAAATAGTATAAAAGACAATGATACCCATCTTGATATCATGATGAGTAAAATAAGAGAGCACCATCTATATTAAATTCTAAACAAATTTTACTTTTGGATCAACAAGGTTCACTTCTTGGGTCATATCATATTTGAAGTTTGAATATCTATTAACACAGAGAAGGTGAGCGCCATGGTTTCCTAAAAGTATCCCAAGAATGTGTTTGATATACATATTTTCTTAGGGATATATGGATATCATAGGGTATTTATAAAGGAATTCTTATTCCTGGAAGCACCACTTATGAGCTTGACCAAGAAGGGTGTGAAATTGAATGGAATGAATCTTGTGATAAAACTTTTTAGGAGTTAAAGGGAAGACTGAATTTAGCACTGATCATAATTATACCTGAATTAGAAGAGGCTATAATATTTATTGTGATACTTAATGAATCAATATGGATGCAATGCTGATGTAGGGAGATTGGGTGGTGGCATACAGGTCCTGCCAGCTATGACCACATGAGCAGAATTACCCTACGCACAACCTCGAGCTAGCAACCATGGTTCATGCTATGTGTTATTGGAGGCAGTACTTATGATTGGTTCATTGTTTACATGAATTATAAAAGTCTCAAATATATCTCTACGTAGTGAGACTTAAATCTAAGGTAGCGTAGGTGGGTGGAATACCTATAATCATTTATCTTTGAGCTTACTTACATGATCAGTAATGGAAATGAAGTGTCTAAAAACTTGAGAAATAAAAATCATATATAGGCCATCTTGGAGGCTAGGGGTGAGTGTAAGATGATGGATTTTTTTTCCTGAGTTTCACATGGAGGTTTATTAAAAACATGGGAAACTAGTCTTAGTAGCTTTAGTGGTTACATCCTTCATTTTGGAGTGGGTCTAGATGAGAAAGCTGTCTAATTCCGTGGACCTCATCTTGAGAGAGGGATTCACAAGAGAGAAACCTCCTCCTAGTTGGGTTGTTGATAGAGGTGAAACATTACTCTTCTGTGGACGTGTTTGGGTGCCTATAGATATATATAAAGTTTTGATGAGGGAATCTCATGCCTATGTATGGGTAGTTAATACCCTTCTCACCAAGATTTAATGAGATATATGTCACTAGTATTGGTCCCCATGTATTAAGAGGAATATATACGGTTTTATCACTCAGTTCTCCACCTGTCATTAAGGGCAGAGAACCAGTAACATGATGGACTTCTACAACCTCTCTCCATTCCTAAGTGGGAATGGAATGTCATCACCATAGATTTTGGGATAGGCTTTCCAATACCCCCTTGAGGTAGTGATGTGGTATGGGTTATATTCAATAGGTTTTCCAAGGTTGTAAACTTTTTACCAATCTAGGATACCTTCTCAGTCAATGATCTTGGGAGGCTATACATCTATGAGATATTTCACCTTCATGGTGTTCCCTGTTCTATCGTTTTAGAACAATATTTCCATTTCACTTCACGGTTCTAGCAAGGGTTACAAAATTCACTAGGTTCAAAGGTTATCTTGAGAAAAAAATATCACCCTCATACTGAATGGAAATTCAAGCAGACAATATAGGTTTTGGAGAACATACTTTGGTCATACATCCTTGATTTTAGAGGTTCATTGGAGAATAATATTCCTATGGTTGATTTTTCCTACAATAGTAGTCTTCAAGAAATAGTTTAGATGGATCCATATTATTCCCTTTATGGTAGACCATTCCGTTTACCTTTGTGTTGGCTAGAGGAAGGGGATCCTACTCTATTGGGTCCTCATCTCATTCAGGAGACTTTAGAGAAAGTCTATCTAATTCAAAAGCCTATGGATACATCTCAATCTTGGTAGAAGTATTATACCAATCATCACTGTCAACCTCTAGAGTTTGATGTGTGGAATTAGGTATTTCTACGTGTATTTCCTAGATTGGGTTATAGATGAATTAGAATAAATGACAAGTTTTCACCTCGGTATGTCGGTACTTTTGAGATAGTAGAGAGATTTGGGTTAGTAGTCTATAAGTTCCTGTTACCTAAGAGGTATTGTTCCATGCATGATGTCTTCCACATATCTCATATTTGATAGTATCATTCTAACCAATATCATTTGTTTCACCCCAATGATATCGATCTGGAAGTGGATTCATCCTTCAAGGAAAATATGATACATATCATTGATCAGAGCAAAAAGGATATCTGAGTAAGGTAAGTTCCTTTGGTGTAGGTGTTATGGTAGAACTGACACATGAAAGATGAGACCTGGGAGTAGGAGGCCGATGTACATGTGTAGTGGAAAAAACTTTTCATAGAAGATGTTTTATCACCCACAAAAGGGAAACTCATAGACAAATTTTCTCAAGGAGTGGAGGTTGTAACATCCCATATTTTCTCAAAAGTACATACCATTTGTTTTTTTGTTTATATTACTTCTTTTATCCATAATAATGTTTTTAAGGGATTAAGGAGTTATTGAGGGTGTCCAGGGCTTGTTCAGAGCCTGAAGCCCCAAATTTGAAAGAGGAAGACTGGGATGCACAGTTAGTAGAAATAGCGCATCCTATCCCACATGATTTCTCTAAATTGAGTGGTTGTAGAAAGTGATTTTTTTGGGGATTCATGGTTTCTCTACAACTGTGTGACCCAAGGAACATGGTTGTGCATGATTTTAGACTCTAAAAAATGGTCTGTTTTCACGGTGTTCACATGGTTAGACAAACCATGCACCTACCCATGTGGGGTACCCCTTATAAGAAGAACCTAGAATATGGTTGGTGCATGATTTGTACAACTATTTAGCCAAACCGTTCACCCATTATTGTGTGGGTGAATTCAAGTATTTACCTTAATGATACTTAAATTCCTAACCCCTTTTCTCCCTTACTTATCCAGTGGGATTTTCCTCCTTCCTCACATGTGTGGCCTCCTTATTACTCTTGCATAGGTCTTGAGATAAATCCATCATTTGGACTCCAAATCACTCATAAGTGTATTCGTTGAAAATACCTCGGTAAGATCTATGATCCTCTCTACCTTCTATTTCATGTTTCTTCCATCCTCTGTTAAACTATTTATGTGAAATATATTTTTACTTATTTTCAGGCCGTTGGAATATTTATTCTATTTATTTTGTTCTATCTTGATTCAAGATTCAACAATAGATGAGTGGAGTGCTACTACATTGAGGTAGGTGGACTAGGTATTTTCTTTTTATTTTTATTTTTAAATGATGCACCATTGTGTTGTGCACTGGTCCCTTCTAGTGATACCTCAAATATGTCTAATAAATTAATTTAATGGGTTCCTCATATTGGATATGACATTACATTATATCCAAAACCATATGTGGGTTGATCGCCTTATCATTGGCCACCCCTTTGGGTGTGCCCACCTCAATGGCCTAAAGTCCATGATTGAGTTGTTGACCACCATTGTGAGTGGGTTTGGTTCCTATATGAAATTCCTAAAATTTATGAAATGAATTAAGATGAATTGTGAGACATGAGTTATCCCCCCTTGGCAATGCCTAATGATTTATGCTTATTTATTGGCCTCATTATTAATGCCTTATGTCATTTCTTTACATTTATTCCATTCCATGTTACTTATACTTGATCTTGTTACTTATGCTAAATGTATTTTTTCTTTATTCCTCATGCCATGTTTTCTTGGCTTGGATGAAGTGCTTAGGCTTGTGCTTGTTTTCATGTTCCATAGTTGTTTGTATTAAATTGTATAACTTGGATATCTTGTTATCATGTGATATTTAGATTCTTATTGACGACATGTGATTGTATATGAAATTCCTTAGTTTCCATGCCTCACATGATATGGGATGGGAGAGAACATGAGTCCCAAATTAAGGATTCATGGATGGACTCACCATGCTTGGTTGGATATACTTGATGCTCCAGGAGTGATACTTTGGATTTCCTTTTATGGGTTATCCAGGTGGATTATTTTATAATTTTTAGTGACACTGGTTCCCTTGGGGAGAAACTGAGGATGGTATCGAGGGAAAGATGGCTACACCAAGACTTAGTGATACCCAGTCCCCTATGTGATATACTTGGCATGGAATCTGAGTTCACCATTCCATGAGTGATATAAGGAAAACCTTTATGGGTTTCCTTGGATGGACTCAGTGGAGTTAACTATATAAAATAATCCTATAGTGATACTTGAGATTCTTTATAGATTTCCTTGGATGGGATCATGTCTCCATAATTTAATTTGATGGATTTATTTCTTATGTCATATGTGATGTTTCTTATTTATATTATGAGCATGATTGTATGATTTCATGGGAATGAGACTGCCAAGATAAAGAAAAATATTGGGGTCTTCCTACCTTGGTTTCATTATTTATAATGGAATATGTATTTACCCTATCTCTTGTACAATGTTCCCTTGGTTCAGACACCCAGCTTAGGCCAAAGCAGGTGGTATCAGTCGGGTGTCCATGTAGGAACCCAACTCAGAGTTTTTATTTATTTATTACCTTGAATTTATTATCTATGGCACACTGTTTATTTATTTATTACACGAAATGGATCATACTAGTCACCATTTGTGGTGACCGACTGAGATTGTATCTCACACCCTACTTGGGCCACCTATGGTACCCAAGCAGACTTTATGATTGCAGGTATTTATAAAGGGAATCAACTATCTTCTTATGATTTATTTACAGTTCTGGGTTGGAGTATGGGGTTGAGGATCAATTCTATGCTCGATATACTAGTTGTATCAGTTTTTGGTGTTTTTGGAATTTTTGTATATCATCTGGTATATTCTTGTATCCCATTTTCCCTGTGTACTCTTGTATTTTTATATCATCATAAAAATAATCATCAATTAGTATCAATTTATTAATCACATTTAACTGGTTTTTTACTTTTATTTCTTGGGTTTATTTCCATTTTTTACTACTATCTATTTCTTAATTATGCTTTCACCATTTGTTATCTTTTTGTGATGCTATGCTCAATCTAATCTATGAGGGAATAGTATCCACATGAACACAATCTAGACCCTCACTACTAATTGCTATCCTATGGTATTATAGGAGGTTATCTTGAGGTATTTTAGATCACCATATTTGGGTATTGGTAAGTGGTACCTAGGGTGGGATGCTATAGGAAAGGTCTTATGGAAAGACTAGAACTTGGTGGAATAGGGTGTTGAGAAAAAATAATCAATAGACTATATCCAATATGATTTAAATGAAAGTTCTAGAAGGATATAATTTCTTGAAAGTTATGGTTGTATAGAAATTCCATAGAAATAATCAAGACCGGTAGAAGATATACCAAATAGCTCAAGGTTTTCAAAATCTTGGGTTAATGTTCTAGAATGTAAAGTCTTAGAATATGGATTTATAGAAAGAGTAGAACCATAAGTTAAACTATGGAGATATATCATATTCAGAAAAATAGTTCCAAGGTTTGGAACTGATTTTAACTACTTTCTTCTTATTGTTTGAGGAGATCCAAAGATCATAGAAGAAGCAATGAGTTTCGATGATTCTAGAAAGTTAGTGTTAGCCATGAAATATTAAATGGATTAATTTTATACAAATGTAACATGAGAGATAACATAATTACCATAGGGTAAGATATCCATGTAGAAAAAGTGGGTCTTCTAGCTAAAAGAAAAAACTATTGGAAGATAGAGGTATATGACATGGCTTGTTTTAAAAGGGTTTCCATATAAGGAAGGAGTGGATTTATCTAAAACATTCTCACTATTTTTTAAACACGTGACCATTCAGATGATGTTGAGTTGGGTTACTTATGAAAATTTACATCTCGATCAAATGGATTTAAAGACAATATTCCTTCATAGTGATTTAGAGGAGGAAATTTACATGAAGAAACTTGAAGGATTCAAAGAAAAATTGAACTAGGGCCTAGTTTATAAGTTGAAGAGAAGTATTCATATCTTAAAGAAAGTACTAAGGCTTTGAAACTATAATTTTTTATTCCTAAGAAGGGGTTAATCTAGATAAAATCATATTCCCATTACTACTGGAAGGTTTTCAAGTATGATACTTTTATCATCCTTATATTGATATGGATAACATTATCTTGATATATCTAAACATTAATCAAATTCAAGAGGTGAAAGTTTAGTTTTTTTGAAGGGTTGAGGTGAATAATCTTGAGGAAGAAAATAAAATCATGAGGATATAGATTAATAGAGATAAGAAGACTCAAAGTTTTATTTTTTATTAAAAGGAGTAAGTATATAAGTTCATCAAGGGATTTAGAATGAAAAAAATAAATACCAGTATCAACTCCATTGAAAATACACTTCGAATTATCAAAAATAAAGAACTAAAAAAATATGAGGCTAAGTATATTGATAAATTTCCTTTATCATCAGTGGTCAGTATATTTATGTACACCATGGTTTATACCAGGCTGAACATTTCATTTCTAGTTTGAGTTTTTAGTTTTTTATAGAGAATTAGGGAAATGAGCATTTAGAAGCTATGAATTGTATTCTTAGATATCTCAAATAATTAAAAGATATATCTTTCTGTTTCAAAATGAATGATCTATTTTTAGACTATGCAGATATTGTATTTTGAGGATATATGGATGTATTTAAGATTACCATAGGTTTTGTGTTTACCATTATAGGTATATATTTAAATTTTATGTCAAGGTTTCAACCATTTATTTTATTATACAAAACATAATAAGAATATGCGTCCATCATTATAGTAGGGAAACAAATGATTTGGATCAAGTGTTTATTAGATGAATTCATAAAGAGTTAAGAAAATTGATTTCTATTATATGACAGTCAAAGTAAAATTCATTTGGATAAAAATTTTATGGTTTACTCATGGAGTAAACACATTGAGTTGAAGTATAATTTCATCTAGAAGATGATGGAAGACAAACTGCAGGTGTTGAAAAAGATCAATAAAACTAAACATTGGATTGACATTTTTACCAAGGTTTTCTTTGGAACGTATGAGGAAACATTGGAACTTAGTGGGGCTAGGGAGATCGAAAGGTGGATGGAGAAACTCTATGTTTCTTCAGAATATTGGATTATTAGAATATTTCCCAAGTGTAAGTTTCCTTAATTCCTTGAAAATAATCTTCAAGTGAGTTATTGTTAAGAAATGTGAAGAATAATTTATGTTATGAATCTATGCATCCATAAGGGAAAATATAGATAATAAGTTTCAAACAATATATGAATTTGGAGTCTATGAAAATATGATAGGAGGTTTCATAGATTGAATGTTATATGTTTTAGAACCAAGTTGACTATTGGTCATGATCAAGATGATGAAAGTATTGATATGAAAAAGTCTTGCGTAAGGGTTTTCTATTGAAGTTATGAATGGGTTTTCCTATAAGTTTTTTTCTTTAAATGAATTACATAAGGTTTTTATTTATAATGTTATAGAAAGGTTTCATTCACTATTCACCAAAAGCCAGTAGTTGTGTTCGAGCATACTATAAGAAATCAGAATTTACCATGGGATTATGGGTGGTCTTTTAAAAATGTATGAAGATGGTGGAACTGATTAACTAGATGGACCCTTCTATAAAGGTTAAGTGGGTACACTTACTAGAAGAATAGTGCAAGAATAAACAATATTTAGCTGAATTGGAACCAGTTAGTGATTGAGAAGTGTGTAATGTAATATCATTTTTTTTATAATTTTGATTGTAATATTTATAAATTCCATGAAATGAAAGCATCAATGTTCTCCCATGGATGTAGTGAGTAATTTTTGATCCAAATAAAATCCTTTTTGTTGTTCTTTGATTTTATTTTTTATTTTTTGATGTTTTATTTATGTGAGTTTATGTTTTTTTGAGTGTTTGAATGAGGGTATAATTATGGTGTAGTGATTTAGGGTGTGTATTTTCTTCCCTTATTTTTATGTATCGATATATGAAGATATTTTGATTTAGGAAGTTATAGAGATTTATTTCTTTATTGAAGATTTAGGTGGTTTCATCTTCTAATGATAAGTGGTTATGAATCCCAAACACATGAATCATTTAGTGTATGTGAATCTTGTTTATTTGGTAAAATTAACAAATCAACTTTTAAGGGCAGAGGGTGTAATGGACTATGATTCAGATGAGGTAATTTAAGTTTAAATATTTCCTGGTCATGTGTAATTGGGAATGTTAGAGGTGTAAGTGAAGGCCTACTGGTTGGTTTTATAAATATTTTCTTAGTATGAGACATCAGTCTTTGAAGATAGATTCCATGGGTACCCAGTGTGCTAGTACTGGTAGAACTTCATTTGTTGTAAAACTTTAACACTTGGTTACTCAAGAAGGTATACTCTATTAGATAGATTTTTTTAATAAACTTAGGAATAATTTTTAGCTTTTGACTAGTCTAAGTAGTGGGGAGAGCGCTCTCTGTGCTCGACTTCTCCTCCCCTCTAGGGTTTCCGAGCCCTTTATCGGATTCTCCCCTGCGTTTTCAGCCTCGCCCTTAGCTCCTGGATTCTACCCTCTGTTTCTGGCTTCATCCTCTTCTCTGGCGCTCGCCATTGTGGGCTTTCTCAACGGATTTTTCTCTTCCGATGAAGATGAGGACTGCGACGACGGTGTCAGATTGGTTTTTTCCGGTGACCAGTGTGACGTTGGAACGGTGATAGCGGCGGCGGTCTGGACGACGTTGACGGTGGTGCGTTTCTTCTACGGCGGTGAGATCGATGATGATGACAACCCTGAAAGATGGCAGCGACATGACGGGATCCCTTGTGATGGATGATGGTTCGTGGTTCGAAGTGGGTTAACTCGTGTTTCGAGGTGGATATGTCGGGTTTTTGAATTTCGTATTTTGAAATTTGAAGGTCTAGTTTTTGAATTTTTAATGTGTGGGTTGTGGGTTGTTGCTTTGTGGTCCTCGGATATGCGTCTCTCTTTGTATGGTTCCCACATGGTTTTTAAAGAAAATAAAAAAATGGATTGTGGATCTACTAGTCTAAGTAGTGGATTAAATTAAGCTTTTACTTATCTGAGTTATATCTCAAATCCATGTGTGATGATGATGATGATGCCTTTATATATACAAAAAATATTTTATCATATAAACATTATGTTTTACATTAATTTAATAATGAATTTTAATAAATTTTCTCCCACTAAAATGATTAACACTTTTCAATTAATCATATCCATTAGCAGGCCAAGATGCATATTTCACTAAGAAATGAGTATACTTTATTATTACTTTCACCACTTATCTATTTAGGTAGGAAATAATTCTAATCATATTAGATATTATTCTTAGATTGTTGAGTGGACAACCCTTTTACCAAATACATCATATATATATATATAATCTCAAGTCTATTCATCTGGTATCCTATCTCATAGGGTTTCCTAGCTAAGTGTAATCCAAATCTCAAAGTAGGATTTGGATATCTAACTCTTATGGTTACCCATATATTATATTCCTTAAATAAGATATTTTATGGGCACCCATATTTATCATGAACCTACCCAATTGGATTCTTATGGTCTCGAATGGTGCTTGATTTGGAAAGAATATTACAGTTAGTATTTTTAAAAGAGATTTATTCTCACCATATTATCTAATTTCATTCAAATTTAATATTAATACTGTTAATGATTTTGTTTGGAATCCCTATTCTTTACAAAAAATCATTATATTCAAATCATTTTTATATGTAACTCTTTACACAATTCATAGATTATATTACTAACCGAAATAAAAATCCAAGTATACTCATACATAACCAAATAAATCCCATGCATAGGGTATATTAAACTCTACTATTTAAAGTATTGCAATCACATGATATCAATAGCTACCACAAGAGTAATCCTAGAGTGAAAGGTAGCCAACTGTCACTTTTCTAGATAAGGTAAAAGCCTCCAGGATAGTGAGAAGTCTGACCTAAAGTCCCTCTTACTTGGGATATTTTACTCAAGAGGTATGTCTATTCCATCATTATTCTAACAACTAATATATATATAATTTAATCAATTTATTGATTTAGGTTCATAACCCAATGAAAATCCAAATTAAAGGTAGAAGAAAAATAAACCATTTATCATACTTAACATGTAAGTCCATAGATGCATGGCTGAATTTTTTTCCAACAAGACTATTGTTGAGTGGTACATGATCCTTTTTGGAATCCAAAATAGCTATGTTCAAATATGACTAAGGATGGATTTTTTGATCTATTACATCAGTTCTTGTAGTAGTTACTATAGAAGTGGAACTACTCACTCTAATTGGGCCTACGAGCCACATATTTTTCCTTCAAGCCATAGGGACTTCAAGAAACCAAATTTATTTTGGAAATAGGGTCTTTGGGCCACCAAATGAATTCAGGATTAGGGATATTGGTCCATTAATGGGTCTTCATGTCATAGGGCCTCTAGGCCATGAAACAGTCAAGTTAGACTATATAAAATCATACACTAGGGGAGTAATAAAATAAAGTACTAGCCACTAGAATGAAGATAAATAGATTGGGAATGATGACAGGGACATAAGAAACTATTCCACTAGGAATAGACCTCACACAACTCTTTATGGGGAAATACTATCCTATTATCCATACGAGGTGGAGAGCTAGGTGCTATAAATAAAGAAGATGATGGGGAGGGGTAGTTTTAGTGTATCAGGGTCTTTGGGCCTTCATTTCATGTACTAGACCTTATAACTTTAAGACTCTAGGTCAAGTAATTCTATAGACCTCTAGGTCATTTAAGGGTTCCCTCTTAACCCATATTTATAAGAGGGATTATAAAATAAAAATAATAATATGAAATTTTCAGTTAGTCATGCATAAACATTAGAATTAGTTTAACATTTTAAAATAAGTCATACATCACAATTCATAATATAAAACTTTACCTATTAATAATTTATAAAATAGATAAATGAATTACCAATTTTAACTGATAATTATATTTGTTTTATTATAAAAGGAAAAAAGGGGAAGGACAAAATCAAGGAGTTCTAATGTGATGGAGCCCAAGGTAATCCCCACACACAATGGTCATACAACCCAATGGTAGATAAACTATACTAAAATATGTAATTAGTACATAAAATTTATCACCATTATATGCTAGGAAATTAGTTACCATATTCTCCTCATGGAAAGTTTAGAGTATCAACACTTTCAGGTGAAGCATGATTTTGCATGATCTAATGATATTGGAAATTATCTAGTGAGTAAGGGATTTACCCAATAATAACTTGACCATTAGAGATGAATCCAATTAAATCACAATTACTTAAATACTATTAAGATTACAAATACTTGGTTAACATCGCACATGCTTCCACAAGAAGAGAGATTCCTGTCTCATAGAATCTAAAGTGATCCAAGTTGACAAAACCTTGATTTCCATGAATGATACCACCACCGTGTATTATTTTACGAATGCATGATTCATTCCTATTTATATTGAGACATTTTCTTAGTGTCTCCAACATAACTAATTCCATTGATCGTCTTTGTTAACCACTACCTCTAACTGGAATGATTGGGGGAGCTGGTTCCTTATGAATTAAGGGAGCACTGAATCCTTGCACAATGAGCTAAGAGAAACAACCAAGTATAGAAATTTAACTTATAGGTATTCCATAATGGGTCTCTATCCTTGATTGAAAAATTCATTTCACATCTCCCATTTTATCCAAAAACCAATTCAGTAGAGAAATATCCAGGACTATGAATATATATTCACACTTGCATTTTCATAGAAGCATGAAATAATGAAATTATCTAAAAAACTAAACTGAATGTTTCCCCTAGAATTCCCCCAAGGGTAAACCATAAAAATCTTTACCATCCCCCCTTAATAAATAAGTTTAACACTGAATCTATTTTGGTGTTCTCATAATATATTATTTTATATATGAGGTTGATACCTTTCCTTTTCACTTCAAAATCCATGAGAATATCCAAGTTTCGAACATACCTCACAAGAAATTCATGTTTAGATAGAAATGAATTACACTATAAACTATTATCCCTTTCATAAATATTGTGATAAACATGAATTGGATTAGCCAGGACTGCTGAAGATTCTTGACATTGAGAAAGTGAAGACATAGAAATCAAGATCCTCAACCAACTAGATATTGGAATAAATAGACTTCTGATCATCATTAAGAACATCTTTAATGAATTTTGGTGGTTCACTGGCCTTCTTAAAGATGAAGTTTGGAAGTGAACACCCTAGGAATTATAGAGAGTATCAAAATAGTTTTCTTTAAAAAAATCAATTTCCCCCTACCTATAATCCACTAGTAACTATCAAAGATCATGTGGAAGGAACCATGGAGACTATGCCACAATTTTGAGCCCATGAAAATATCAATCCACCTAAGAGGAGATTTTTTATAGTTTTTTTATAATGAATTTATCCCAAATATATTTCCAAATGATCATATACCATACTAACTTATCTTCCATGAATTGAATACTTTCATTAGATATTTTGAAATTAATTCCACCTTTATCAATTAGCCTTTACAACCTAGAACAATTATACCAATAATGTACACTTTCCTAGTGTGAGTCCCAGATGAATTTATTGATAGTGAGTTCAATATATATAATCATAGCCTTGGTAGTGCTGAAGATTGATAACACATGAATAAGAATTGAAGAGAGAACACCATTTACTAGTGTGATCCTACTTATGAAGGAGAGAAATAAAATCTTCTTGAAGGATGATAACACATGATTATGGGTCAAAACTAAACAAAATATTTAGGATTATTCACCTTGGGGATAAGGACTATCATATAGGAAATATTAGGGAGTGTGCCTCATTTTACGTAATATTACACTACTTCAATGAACAATTTTTTGATGTAGTCCTATGAAACAGTGTATAAAGATCCTAAAAGGTATCAAACCTTGAGGTGATATTAGGGTTAAGACTCTTAATATCCCACGTAATCCCTGCTTCCTCCTCAATGGATTTCAGCATGTTTTTTTCCTTCTCCTCAACTATTTTTACTAATTTACCAAATAATGAGTCATTGTCTTCTTCCACTAAGGAACTGTCTCTCACTCCTTATCGAGGACCTATGAGTTAGCCAATTAAATATGAAACCACAATTAGACTAGTAATATCTACATCATTGGCAAGAATTCCTTCCCCTTGTTGTATATTGTTCTTACCAATGAACATACTCTCCCTTATATATGCATGGAAGTAATCTGTATTATTATCTCCCTAATGTAACAACGTAGCTCATGATATTTTTCTCACCACCCTCTCCTCTTAAGAAAACCTAAACTCTAGGTAACTTCATTTATGAGAGATAAGAATAAAAGTTTCATCATCCCATTATTCCTACAGCTGGTCATCCAGTTGAATGATCTTTACTTAAATTTCTTCCAAGATGACACATGAATCTAGTTAATTTCTATTCCATTCAATGATATATCCTTTATATATTTTAATCTTATTATGGAGTGACACACATTCATTCCCTTGTAAGGGATAATTACAAGATATGTACACCATGTACTTAAAATCATTATATTCTATATAACATTTGGAAAATAATAAGCTACGATAAGTGTCAATCGAGCTATGGATCTAAAGAAGAAGTAGGTAATGATTGGATAAAGAATGATCCATATTAGTAACAATCATACAAGAGAAACTAGAGATAAATTTCTGGTTTTATAGGAAAATTTCTATCCAAATTCAGGTTATAATACCTCATCACTTGTTTTTACACCATGTGAAATTGGTACTAATAAATACTAGATCCATGATATTGTTGTGAGAAAGAAAAGAGTATAATTCATTCATATTACTATTGGAATATAACCCCCATAATTTCTTTTATTTATATTCAAGGATAGTGTTAAATTCACCTCCTAAGAAACAGGTGAAGGATTCAGGATTAAAGGAAGATAACATTTTATAGAGATATCCTCTTTCAATAACCTCAACATTTGCATATATTATGTACATGATAAAGGAAATGAAATATTTACTAAAATAGATCACAATATGTTGAGGGGATACATCTATGAGGTTCAATTGAAGATATTCTTCTTAGAAAATCCAAATATGGGAATTAACAAGATTTCCATGCATGTTGTTAGCTGCATTCAGTTTGTTAGAAAAATATTGAATAGAAGGATCCTTATGTGTAACACCATTTATTTGAGGTATTTATTCATTTTATTATATATTTTATGTTTTGGAATGATTTTCATAAGACTTAGGAAGATTTTGAATTATTTTTGGGTGTTTTTGGATATTTTTTGAAGGGTGCATGGTTTGAGCATGGTTTGGGGAAATCATATCGTTTCCCCTGGTAATAGTACAAGGTTGAGATGGTATTACTAGGTAGGCACATAGTTGGAACAAAGTTTAATGTAAAACTCCTTTATTTAAGGTATTTTGTCATTTTATTATGTATTTTTAGTTATATAATGATTATTTTACACATCAGGAAGCTTCAAGATGTTTTTGGAGATGTTTTTAAGGATGCATGATTTGGAGGAACCATGCTGTTTCCCATTTTAACCATGTCAGGTAGATAGGGGTTACTTGAAATGTGTATGGTTGGCACATGTATTGTATAAACTATGTGATAATCATGAAACTTTTAAAATTTTAGGATATTGGAGATTCACATGGCTAGTGCACTATTTATAAAAACATGTTGCACAACCATGAGAATTCAATAAGAAGATCCAAATATTATATTTTAAACCTAAAACCTCGCTAAAAACTCTCATTTTTTTCTTTCATAACTTAGTACCTTGAACCTCAACATTTCCCTAGGTGATTTTTAAAATCTTCTTCCCTCCAAAGGATGATTTTTTGCAGATCAAAATGCGTTGGATCTAAGAAATCAAAGGCAAGAGCCTAATTTCGATGGGATCACTCTGATGGAATTTCTCTCATGTAATGTAATCCACTGGAACTTAATCCAATGATGGGATTAAACTTTACTTAGATGGAATATTTCTGATGGAACTTCCTCAACATCAAACTAAAAAAAATTTGATTGGAAACTCAATACCTAACAAAAAAATGTCAGATCTCTTAGTGCACATTTACAATTCAAGTTTTCACGCTCTTACAAATGGCCTATGATCTCCTTTTATAGGCACCCCAAAATATAAAATGTGGGAAAACTAGTTTCACTTTCCATTCAAAAAATAAGTAAATCCTAAATTTATCACTCATTTAAGTCTTTATCTTTGACTTCTTCAAATATTCATAATCCTTCTAGGTTCTTCTCAAAACTTCTCAAAACATCAGACTTCTTCAAGTTAAAATACATTTCTTCAGTCCAATTATTCAATTCAATTCTTAATTATGATTATTAATTAGGATGAAGGAATATACAAGACTGAATCTAACCCATTATGATGACTTGTTGTAAACATTGAAATTACTCGCTTACATATGATTCATATCAACACTTAAATGTAAAATATTGAAAACTATTTTGAAATATCTTCAATTCATCATACTTATGATCTTGCGTCTAATGATTTTTTCGATTTCAGTCCCCGTCTAATTGATCAGTCTCTTCCTTACTACGATGAACATTTTCATCTCTAATCTGATAAATCTTCACCTCTTCTTGATAAATAATCAATACTTTTGTTCCTTTTCTCTTCAACCAATTGTAAGAGAAAAAAATATGACTTATCTTTTTCTTGAATCAATTGAAATTTGATTCAACCTGATGAAAATGGTTTAATAAATTGTTGATCATCTTATGGTTGGTCATCCTTTGAATCCTTCTTCATTCTTCCTCTGACAAAACTATGATCCGATATATAAAGTATACCATGAAAATGAATTAGTTTTGTAATCCATTATGATGGTTCAGTGGCATACCGCGTCCAAAGGACCGGTGTTGGTAGTGAATTATTTTACTTTAGAATGATCAGTCTTCCAACCTTATGATATTGTCACACCAATGATTCCCATACCAATGATCTTCATCCTTCTATGTCCAGTGTTCCTCTCCCTGATGAGTAGTAACCATAATACTTTACATCGTATTCTCCTATCTTCCACACACTTCGTTCATTCCAATAAAAAATTCAATACGATTAGAAGTACCAGAACTCCCCCTTTATTTCATAAGGATTTCATAAAAAATTTACCAGATAACTCATGATTTTTTTGAAATAAAAATCAGAAAAGCATCATCAGAATTAATACTTGGAAGTTCAATTACTTCTCAACCTTTCGGTCTCACTTAGCATATGAGGCCGATTATTCCTGAGACCGATTCTTAGTAGTCTATATCTTCCCATTATGATCAAAGATTTCATTCTAGATTCAATATAATTTCCAGTAGCTTCTTACTTTTTATCAACATCCCAATCTGATGAATGATATCATTTCCAAGGGTTGCAACTTTTCATCTCAAAAACTTGAGACTCTTCTTCAAGAGAACATAATTATCACAAGAGTTTATTAACAATTAGCCTCTAACTAAACAAATCTATGTCTAAATTGGTGAACCTGGTGTATAAAACAAGAGTGAATACTCAAGGTTTTCAATGTTGTCCATTTCACAACTTTCATGTAATACCCTTTTCATGTTTCTATCAACATTATCATTTATTGGGGATATATCTGAAAGGATTTGTTTAAGATAAAATTAACCGAAAACCATATCAAAAAACATATTCGAAAGTTTAGGTGAATAAACACAACTTAAAAAACTCATTTTTCATAACATCATTACTTTATTTTTTAAATAAAAGAAAAATACTCAAATATCCCCTTTATTATTTAAATTATTTCAATTCCATAAAAGTTAGTAAAAATAAAGATACTTTGGGAATAAGAAGGTACCTCATTTGTTTATTATAGGCATATTTTAGATTGAGAGTCCCCTCTCAGTCTTTCCCTTTTCTTCTTATTCTTGGATTTTGAATTGGATACATTTTCTTCCTTTAGTTCACCCATCTCAGATTTTGTAACAATTTTCATTTAATCTATAGACTCTTATGATAAGGATGTAAATTTATTTTCCCATTTTGGAACCTTGTTTTTTATATTTATTTTGTAAAAACTATTTCATGCATTCCTCTTGTTCTGATGGTATAGTCAAACAAATTTTAGTGACATGACCTTCTTGCTCACATCTCCTACATATTTTCTTAATTTTCAAGTCATAATATGTTGGAATATTTTTATCAAATTTACCCACATGTTAAATTTTTTTATTACCCTTTATTCAGATGATTTTTGTGATTATTCTAAATTTTTATCTATTTAACTTGTTCTAGACAAATAACTAAGCACTCCTTTTTAGGATCAATTTTTTTTCTCAACTTTCATGACATACCAATATTTATTTATCTTTTGAGTTCCCTTTTATAATTACACATAATTTTTAGAAACATTTTATCTTTTTGGATCATCATAGATCCCCATTGATTCATACCTGTTTCTTGGTAAATACATGTTATGGAAGCATGAATAAGATCTATGTCTGAAAATTCCACAACACCAATAGTGACCTTTGAATCTTTATTTTTTGGATTGATAATGAAATTTTCAGAACATTTTGTTGTTGTTTCTTAACAAATTGTGGACCTCTTTTCTCAGGAGGATACTTCAATAAAGAAATCCTATCCTACTTGGTGAAATATGTTTTCTCACAAACATAATTTTGTAAATATTTCTTTCTACCTTATTCAGAAGTTTCACCTTTGACATAAAATTCCTTGGTAAAGTTTTCTCTCATCTTTATTAACTCACTTTTTTCTTTAAGAAACATTGATTGTGTTTCTAAAAACTCTTCTTCTTTCTCATCCAAATTACTTTTCAGAACATCTATGATTTTTTAGATTCATCTATAATCACATTATTCTTTTTTACATTATTCAAAAAGTGTAGATTCTATTTTTTTCAGATTTACATTTCCAGCTGATTTTTCTTTATAAAATTTCAGTTTTCTTTCAATACCTCCATTCTCAAAAGTTATGACTTTATAATCTTTCTACAACCTCATTCTTTATTTCCCAAGTTGATTATTTTGTTCAAGTGTATTCTCTAAATTAATTTTGAGAATCCATTCCATTTCTTCCATCTCATAATAATCGTCAACACTTCTAGATGAATAGATTACATATATAATTTAAAAAATATAGTTACGTTGATGACCATTATCACCACTGAATGAGGAACCATCCTTCTTTTTTTTTTCATAGATAAATTTTCTTCTTATTATCATAAATAAATATTTCCTTATGTTTCTTTTACTTCTATTTCTGAGAATTATCATCATCTTCCTCAAACTCATAGTATTAAACTTTCTTCCTAGGAAATTTTTGTGAAAAATGTCCTTTCCCTTCATAGTTCAAACATTTGAGGGATTTGAATTTCCATTTTCCCTTATTGTATTTATTAAAAAGGAGGGAACCGATCGTATTGAAATCTTCAGCTTCTTCCTCTTCTTCCTAATCAACTTATTCTTCTTTAGTTTATTTATCATTGTTTTTTCATTTTAACGAAGATTTTATGGACATTTATTGATCAAACATTACTTTAATTTTCATACCATTTTCTCTTCTTATTTCATAAGTAATGAGAATACTGTGAAAATCATCCAAAGATAGAGTTTCAGGATCTCTATATTCCAATGATAAAACATTGGTATCAAAATTATCAGGAATAATTCTCAATATCTTTTCTACAATGGTTGAGTCTTCCAGCTTCTCATCAAGACATCTTATGAGGATAATAATATCATTCATACTTAAAAAGAAGTCACAAAAAGATTCATGCTATGACATTTTCAGATCTTCATACTTCAGAATCCAAAGTTGTAACTTTGACTTCTTCACCTTTTTATTTCCTTAATAATTTTTTTCCAACTTATCCTTGATACATTTGGTAGTTCCAACTCACTTTACTCTAAGAAACTCTCTTTTAGTTAGTGATGTGAGTAAAACATTTTTATCTTTTCCATCATTCACAAGATTTCTATTATCAGTAGTAGTAAGATGAGAATTATCAATACGTGGAGGAAATCCATCTGCAGTAGCCTCCAAAACATCATATCTAAGAGTCATAAGACAAGGAAATATTCTATCTTTCAAGATACGATAGTTATTTCCATTGAAAACTGAAATCCCCTTATAGTTCATATAATTCAAATTATCCATTCTCAAAGATGGATATTTCAGAGGGAACCTAGGATTTGATACCAATTTTTGTTCCAAGGTTGGATCAAGACCACTGATGAGGTGGGGGGGGGGGGTGAATTAGTGGTTCCTTTTTCTTTTATAAGAAATTTTATTAACTTATTTAGAAAAATTTATTAACCATTTAAACCTATTAAAGTTATGATTCACTTAAATAAAACATCTCAAACTCATCTTTTGTATTAAAAAAATATAAAGAGAAGTTAGCACATAGTATTTACAAGGTTAGGTATAAAGACTTACTCAATTCCATATTTGATTGTCCCACTAACATGGATTCTTTCACTATCTTATTTCCAGAATATAAAGGCACATGCAGTGGGAAATTATACAATCCTAGTAGTGAAATTTCTTCTATATTTGGTTATACCCCCAACTATATTTTTTAGAATCCACTTACCACAGCTGGTTATACACCCTAGTAAGATAATCAAGGATTTTTAGAAATAGGTAAGTATCCATAGTTACAAGCTTCACTTTATTTCTTATTTTATGATCCACTCCAAAAAGTTTTAACTTCCCCCACAAGTAAGATGAATCAATATTTACCTACATACTATCTTCAAAAATTCAGAAATTCTGTAAGGAAATTGTTGGTCTTGAGACTTTTTCTAGAAAATCAGTTTGTAAATTTTCCTTAGAAGAGTCAGTTCAATCTTCCTCAGTCCGGTAACCTCAATCTGATGGTCAGTCTGGTCCAACTCTTCCTTTTCTCTTCCTTCTTCAACTAAGTAGGAACTCAATTTCCTAATCCAAATTCCTCCATTCGATAGAACATAGTCCGATTAACTTTTATCTAATGGATTTCTCTTTGATGGACTTTCTTTGATGGAATGTCATCATTTGGAACTTTCTCCAATGATCATATTTAACTTCACTCTGATGGACTCATTCTGATGGAACTTCCTCAGTATCAACCTGAAAAAAAACATTGGATGAAAAATCAATACCTAACAAAACAAGTTTTAGAGCTATCGGGACACGTTATCAATTCAAGTTTTATTACTCATACAAATGGCATGATATATCCTTCTATAGGCATCCTAGAATAGAAAATGTGGGAAAAACATTTCATTTAATACTAAAAAAATTCACAAATACCAAATTTCTTTCACATTTAAGTCATTATCTTTGACTTCTTCAACTCTTCATAATCCTTCTGGGTGCTTCTCAAATCTTCCCAAAACTTTAGACTTATTCAAGTAAATTTTTTTTTCTTCTGTCAGATTATTCATTTTGATTCTTCATTATGACTCTTCATTACAATGAAGACATATGCAAGAGTGAAGATAGTCCATTACGATGACCTATTGTAAACACTGAAAGTATTCTCATACATATTCTCCATACCAACTATTAAATTTAATACATTTAAAACCATTTTGAAATATCTTCAATTCATCAAACTGATGATCTATCATCAGATGATTTTATTGGTGTCAGTCGGCATATGATTGATTGGTCTCTTCCTTAATTCGATGAACATTGTTAGAACCAGTCTGATGATTCCATACCTATTCTTGAGAAACAACAAGTATTTGTTTTTGTTTTTCTCTTGACCCAATTGTAAGAAAAAAAGTACAACTTCTTGTTTTCTTAACTCAATTGAAATACAATTCAACCTCATGAAAACAGTCGACTACATTGGTTATGATCATTTGGTTTGTCGGTATTTGAATCCTTTTTCATTATTAAACTTATAAAACTCTAATCCTATTTATAAAGGATACCAATAATATGAATTCGTGTCATATTCCATTATGATGAATCAGTGGAATACCACGTCTAATGGACAAGTGTCGGTAGTGATTTCTTATACTTTAGCAAGACCAATTTTCTAACCTTATGATATCTTCATGTCGAAGATTCTCATACCAATGATTTTTATCCTTTTATATGCAGTGTTCCTCACACCGATGAGCTAAAACTAGAATAATTCACATTATACTATCCTCTCTTCCATAAACTTCTTTATTTCCAATCAAGATTCAATATGATTGGCAGTAATGGATCTCCCCCTTTCTTTCATAAGTCTTTAATATAAAGTTTACAAGATAACTTATGGATTTTGAGAAATAAAAATCATCAAATCATCATCAATATTAATAATTTTAATTTATATTACTTCCCAACCTTTTGGTCTCACTCAATATCCTCTAAGGCCAATTATTCTTGAGAATAATTCTTAACAGTATCTATTTTCTCATTATGAGGAAATATTTCATTCAAGACATAGTATGATTTTATAATATTTTTAATTTTTATCAACATCCCAATCTAATGGATCATATTAAACTATGTTGATATTATGGATATGCTTTTCATTGTGATGATCTGGATCCAATTCTCATGTCTATGTTGATGGTTTTGGATTTGATTGAAAACTTCACATACACACCTTTCTTCAATCCATATTCCCATTACATTCTCAACATAATTTATTCTTTAAACAGAATCAATATATTGATATATTGACAACAAATATAACCAAAACACAATTTGGGCCTAACAGTTTGTTCAGCGGGACCGTTTTGGTGGAGGATGCATTATGTCATGAGTTTAATGGGTGTGTAGGTTCATTAAAAGAAAGAATTTTTAGTGTAAGTTTGACACTGATTTTTATATATAATTTTGATTACTGGTTTTATTATATAGTCATATTTTTTATATAAATTGTGATCTAAATTTTACTAGTCTTAGTAGAATTTTTGAGAAGTTTGTGATTTTCCTACCATGTTTTTATAATCACCCCTACATATACACTTTGTTGAATATGTTGGAATTCTATATCTTGGTACAAGTAATGGGAATATTTCATTATTTTCTAGTAGAGATTCATGACTCTACCTTCATGCGTGATTGGGGTTAGAGATTGGTAGTTCCATTGGGTGTTGGATTCCAGAGTAGTTTTACCCTAGCACCATTGACTCTTTATATTTCATTAATTTTTTTCAACATCTATTTTGTATCATTTCTTACCATGACTATGATTATGGTTTGGTTATGTTATGGGGTTTTTATATCATTCATCATATATTTTTGTTATATTATATTATTTTGTAGGTTGGGTGTGCACGCACACTAAGAATAAACCATTCCCCCACACTTTCACTAAAAATATGCATTTATTTCCAACCTTTAGTGTCCAAGGAATGTCAAATAAGGTTGATACTACCTCTAGATCTTCCTAATCCAATGGGTTAGATCCAGGATGATACAAATTATATCATTTTTGTCTAGTCTATTAATTGTTATAGTAGCAATGAGATAGGATGTGCCAAGACTTAAAATGTATAGCATAAAAGGAATAAATAACCTCTTTATGGTGAACCTCAAGTTACCCGGGTAGTATGAGTAAAAAAGTGTTTTCAAAAACTTCTATTCTAGTTGCTATCTCATTGTTTTGGATTTAATTGAATTAAATAAAGTATGAAACATTGATAAAAAGACTTCTCACTACGATTGTATCATCCATATGTTATTTTTGATTCTTTATTTAGGACTTATGTTATATAAAATTATTTATGGTATTGTAATATGATATATAAATGATTATTTTGGAAATGAGAAGTATTGACTGATGTTTCTACTATGGTCATAAAAATAATGCCACCTGATAGGAGGAATAGAAACCAACAAGAGGGTTACAATAAGAATATGGCTCTAGCTAAAG
The DNA here is from genome assembly GCA_963277665.1 of Viscum album. Classification (NCBI taxonomy): domain Eukaryota; kingdom Viridiplantae; phylum Streptophyta; class Magnoliopsida; order Santalales; family Viscaceae; genus Viscum; species Viscum album. The sequence continues at coordinate 1,853,551,388 of OY728129.1, read as the reverse complement.
CGCAAGTGATCTAACAGCTAGTCCATAGTATTGTGAAAGCATTATAGGTTGTTTAAAAGGAACCTAGATATGAAAAACCGCATCAAATGGATCATTCATCCAAATTTAAAAAGAAGAATCCACTAGTATTTCAAGGTGATTCAAGACCTGAACAAGTGGAAGTTTGTATTGTAAGAATCAATATAATTTTTGAAATACTTGGAACTCCAGCTGAAATGATGGTCAACATAATAAAATATTTTCTACAATTCCTAGAAAATAGTGGTGGGACTTATTTGTTCAAGATAAGATCGATTAGGTAATTACCTGGGAAGGGTTTTAAGAGTTATTTAATAAAACATTCTATCTGAAACCTTCCATATATAAAAAATATACTTATTTTAGATGAATCAAGGAAGAATATCAATTACAGAGTATATAATTAACTCACCTATCCCACTTTGGACCATAGGTGGCTATCAGTACATATATTAAAGAATGAATATTTGAGGTGGGTTTATGACCTGAAATTTTATCTAAGGTTATCTAATTATGTAACGAAAATTATACAGGTATGGTTTAAAAAGTGTTTGTAGCATAGAAAGATATTGTTGGAAATCATGGTGGAGGAGCCACCTTTTCAACCCAAACCATGGAGAAAACTCTTGTGGTGGGAATAATTACATACAGGACAACTACTCTCAGGGTAGTCGAGCACCAGAGAACCCGTCTACCAGATTAGTCATTTCCCCCATGTTATAGTGGTGAACCACATTGTTTTCAGTGTGGATTGTTTTGATATAAGAAGAAGAAATAAAAAGTATCACCATGATATTGTTACAGTTATGGTTAAAAAAGACACCTCAAGCATTATTATAAAAAACCACTAAAATAAATGGGTGAAAATAGCATGAATCAATCACATGTATCCCATAATCATTTAGAATGATCTCATCAGAATAATTCTCATCCCCAGAGTTAGATAACCCAGAATGATTCCATGAATATCTCAATCATTCAGCTGAATCCACCTAAATATGTCTATAAAGACTACTCGATGGGATCTAAGTGACAACTATATGGAGTTGAGTAGGCTATCTCAACTAAGAAACCGAGTATCTCAATGGTGAGAAGTGCATTTCTTTTAAACCCCACTTTGTTGTATATAATTTTTGATACTGCTGGATCTCATTATTTTATATCAAATGTGTTGTAAATAAAATAGGGTTTTACATGGAAATGATGCCTTATATTCTGAGCATCAAGAAACCCCTGCGAAACAAAACTAAAAAGGATTCAAGTGTGCAACCAGTTTCATTACCATTGATTAAATTCACTTTATGTGGAAGTTTACTATGTTTTAGATGAAAATATTTTATATAATCATTGGAATGTATTGGCTATGACATTTAAATACTGTATAGATTTTTATGATCAACTCATAATATTCACCTCTCTAGATGGATCTATTTAGACATTTGAAGGTGACTGATATATGAATGTCAGTAGAGTAAGACCTTTAGTGATAGAAGATAAAAGAATTTATTATCAATTAATTATAGTAACCATAAAATACATATAAGGAACAAATGATAAGAATATGTTCCTAGAATGGATTGATACCCTGATCTTTTCCCAAATGATTTCTCAGGTTTACTACCTAAGAGATATATGGAATTATTAATCAAAATAATTCTAATAATGAGCCCTATATCTATTCTATCATACAAAATGACACCAATAGAATTTCAAAAATTGAAGGTATGACTTAAATAATTTGAAAAAATAGTTTCATATGACCAATTACATTGCCTTAGGCTGCTTCAATTTTATTTTTAAATAAGGAAGACATTCTAATTAATATTTTTGTTGATTATTATATACTAAATCTGGTATGATTAAGAATTGGTATCCTCTTCCTTGAATCAATGACCTATTTAATCAATTGAAGGGATCCAAGTGGTTCTTAAAAATTGATATACCTTTGGGATACAATACAATTCTAGTTTGGAATGAGGATATTACAAAGAAATTATTTTGAATCTATTATATCCATTATAAATATGTGGTTATGTCCTTTGGTTTCACAAATACACCTGTAGTTTTTATGGATTTGATGAGCTGCATCTTCCAGAAGTGTCTCCATTATTATTTCGTGGTCTTTGTAGATTAAATCTTGGTATAATCTCAAACTAGAGATAATCAGGGTAAACACTTGGAAATCATGTTAAACACACTGCATGGCCATTATCTATATGCTAAATTATCTTAGTGTGGCTTTTGAATATAATAAGTATGATACCTTGGGAATAAAAGTTCTGAAAAAGGCATCTCAGTTGACCCTAGAAATATAGAAGTGGTAATTTCATGGAAATATCCCAGGAACTTATTTTAGATAATACATTTTCTTGGATTAACAGTCTACAAACATCACTTTTTCTAGGATTTCTTAGGACTCACTTCTCTAATGAAATAATTAAAAAGTAAGGATATTCCATTCACATGGAATTATGATTGTCAAAAATCCTTCTAAGAGATAAAATGTTAGCTAACATATACTCCAATCAATGTATTGATAAAACTATGTCATGTTTATGTCATGTATTATGATGTGTCTGGTTCTAGATTCAGTAGTGTTATCATGCATGGTGATCATGTGGTAGCCTATGGTTCCAGACAATTATGACAATAGAAAATGAAATAACAAAAATATGATTTGGAATTCGTAGAAATTTTCCATGCCTTAAAAATATGGAATCACTATATATTTGGAGAAAAGTTTACAATATTCATAGAACATAAGAGCATAAATTATATTTCTCTCAAAGGAAATTATACTCTAGGCATGATAATGGATGGAATAACTTAAGATGTTTAACTTTGATTTGTTGCGTACCCCTATAAAAGGAAACATTGTGGATAATCAATTGATTTGGAATTCATATAACCAAGTGGTCAATGAATATTGTGATCTGTGGAAACCCATGGGATTAATTATGAACATGATTCTTGATCATGTGAAATAGAATGAATTTTCTATTTCCCCCCCAATTAATCTTGTTCCCAAATTGGTTAATCTATCTAAGGAGACTCAATTATCATACCTTGAATGCATTACTTTGATGTCAAAAATCAATAGTGGAGAGACCATTTAGGGTTGGATAGAGGATGAAAATTTTGTGTTGTGTTTTCATAGTAGGATGATAGTTCCTCCATATTTTCAAGAATAATTCCTCTCTATCTATCATAATTCAAAGTGGGATATCCACACAGGTATTTAAAATATTTATAAGGTGATGAAAATCCATTTTTAGTGGATTGGGATGAAATATATAATATCCAATTATTTCATGAAGTGCCTCATCCGCTAATAGGTAAAATCTAAACATCAAAAACCAACTACTATATTATAATCCATGCCTATATATATCCGAAAATGGGAATAGATTTCCATAGACTTTCACCATTATAATGAGGAAGCCAAAGAAGAATGATTCTATTTGGGTGATTGTGTACCAACTTACTAAGTCATCTCACTTAATTTTATATACCAGAATCCAACATGGTGGAGGGTATTACAAAGATTTATATCTTGGAAGTGGTGAAATTACATGGAGTAATAGTTTCCATTATTTCTGATAGGGAACCCTAATTCACTTCATAGTTTTTGTAATATTTACAATAATCTATTAGAACTCAATTGACCATGAGTACAAAATATCACACTCAAATGGGTGGATTGATAAAATAGACTATTTATACAATAGAATATATAATCAGGTATTATGTTATGTGTTTTTGTGGTTCATGGAAAAATCATTTTCCCTTTGTGGAGTTTTAATAAAATTAAAATTATTTAGGAAATGATATATTTCACTATGTTCAAGGCATTGTCTGATAGAGATACCAGATATTTTAGAATTCTTATTAAAATCATCACCATTAACCATTATATTTTGATTTATGTGACCATGTGTTCTTGAAGGTGTCACCGAGATCAGAACATTATCATTTCAGGAAGAAAGGGAAGTTGTCTCCATGGTATGTTATAAAATTTGAGATAATTGAACTTATTGGTGACATTTAATATCATTTAACCTTACCACTAAGATATAATTTTATTCACTATGTCTTTATTGTATCTAAATTAAAGAAGTACCATCCAGATCCTAGTCACATGATTTTTTGGGTTCAAGTCACTCTTGAGTTGGATGTTACCTTTATCGATGCCCCAATCCACATTCTAGATAAATAATACAATATCTTAGGATGAAGAAGTATCTACTTGGTATGCGTGCTGTGGAAGTATGGATAGATTCAATAGGTGACTTGGGAATGAGAAAATATTATGCAATATGAATGGATGGAACACTTAAAAGTTAACACCAATACTTAAATTTCTAAGGATGGAAAGTCTAATGTTGGGGATAATGTAACACCCATTTTGATATATTTATTCAGTTTTTTTCTATATTTTAATTTATAGAATGACTGGGATAAGTCTCAAGATTTTTGGATATTTTTTGGAGATAATTTAAATGGTTCATAGTTTGAGAATGGTTTAGGGAAACTATGTGGATTCCTTAGGTAACCATGCAAGGTATAGGTGATGTTATTGGGAAGGTGAATGGTTTAGTAAGACCATGTGATAATCATGAGAGTTTGAAAATTTAAGGATAGTGTGATTCAAATAGTTAGTGTACATTTTTCCAAATCATGTGACATTATTAATGTGATATAAAAATTTCATTATATAACAAAAACATCCATGAAACTCTCATTTTAAACCCTTGACATAGGCCCTAAAACATTATTATTCCTCTAGGTGGATTTTAAAGTCATTTTCCTTTTGGAGGATGAATTTAGAATATTAAAATGCATTGGATCTAAGAAATATAAGGTAAGATCCTCATTATTCTTCCCTTTATGGATCTAATCATTTTCCTTTGGATGCAATATTATGCTAGAGATTTATAACTAGATCTATTAGATCAGTTTTTTTTTGATGAATCATCATTGGGATTCATTGAAGGAACATGAAAGGGGTCCATATTTTCTAGATCACGATTCAATTATCCATGTTGAATGAATTTGAGGTAAGTGGATTCTCCCTCTTTCCACTTCTTCTAGAATGTGAAGGCTCTTAGTTTCAAAATAATTTTTTTATTTTTAATGAATAAACTTTTCAATTGGGTTGTGGGTGATGCTAAAAAGGTTTTTGTTAAAATGGAATACTATTTTGACTCAAACAAAATATGGTTTTGGGTGTGTGAAATTTTCTTTAACATGGGGTTGTCAGTATGTTTTAATATTCATATAGTATGGGTCATGTTTTTTGGGATATAACTGGGGGCCAACCGGGGCTCATTGGATTATATCGCCGAGTGAAAATTTAGTTTTGGAGGGTCATGTACTTGTCATAAGTTAGTCTGATCAGTGGAGTTGATTTTGTGGATGATGCATTGGGTTGGGAGTAACATTGGTGCTTAGGTGCATGTAACGACCTAAAAATTTATAATTGAGATTCCTTTTTTTATTGAACACATGTCTTTTCAAGTAATATAGTTTTAGAAAATATATGCACTTACTTTAGTTATTTCAAGGATGTTATAAGTTATATCATGAAGGATTTAAAATACCTTTAATTATCATAAATTTCAACAATATATCCATTATACAGTGATCATATTATTAGTATATATTAATGGTTATGATAAAGTCCCTTTGACATAGAAAAAGTAAGTGAGGGCCTCGATTAGTAGGATCATACCCTATGAAGCCCATTTATAAGAGCTTTCGAGGGAGATAGAATCATTATTATTTTTCCTTAACCAATCCTAAGTAGATATTCAATAACTAAAGCATGAGAAAAACCATTTATGGGAGAATTTTAAGATCATTGAGATCATGTCCCTGACTATGTTCGCTGAACCACCCCATGAAAATCTCACTATCACAAACCTTAACATTAGGGAATTTGATGGTGTAATAAAGGGATATGTATCTAGACCATAGTAGTATTAATTTTTACATTTATTTTCAATAAAACAATTATTATATTTATCCCTTTTATTATTACTTTTTAAATTATTATATAATGAATTTGATAAAAATTAGATTTTGATATGAAGAAACACAAATTGTATTTTTGTGAATCATATAGTTTCAATCAAGAAAATATTATTGATGAAATAAATAATTCTTTAAATAAATAATATTTTAATAAAATATTATTATTAAATGATATTTATTAAATATAAATAATAATATAATTTTATGAAGTCAAATATAATTTTTATGAGTGTCAGCAAAATATTATTTCCAAAAAACAATATTTTTCATTAAATGGGGTTTTTTTATTTAAAAGTGAAAATTATCATATTTAGAGAATTAATTTGAGAAAATAAAAATTATTTTTGATATAAACACATATTAATTATCCAATAATGATTTTTTCATAATTTTATGAGAGAGTCATATTTTTTGGTAAAAATAAAATACGGTAAAAATATATGGTATGTATTATGACATTATAATGGACCAGAAGTGATGTAATATAGTCTATAAAATGGATCCATGACTAAATATATATTTTCACCTTAATTTTTTTAAGATATTTTATTAATTTTATAAAGCCTTAATGAATCCTCTAAAACCTATTTTATATTTTAAGGTTTTAAAATAAATTCTTTATAAACATGACTCAGTTCCACATCACTAAGGGTGTGATTTTATTGATTTTAGTTCTCAGCCTTATAAAATAATTAAAATCAATAATATTTCATAGAAAACATGGTGAAAACCATGATAAGGTTTGTGGATTTGATTACTTTATCATATAGAGTCCAAAACCCATGTTTGAGAATTAATAAAGAATTTTCTTCTCATTTTCTATATAAACCTAGATAACCTCCCATTCGTCTTCACTAAAAAAATATTTAAGAATGAATTTACTTTCCCATTACCACTATAGATAATTTACAAGGTTTACCCAATAACTTAATAAACTACTTACAAGCTTTAATAAACACCCTCTTAAGGTAATGGATCCTCTCCTTCTCCTCTTTATTCAAGCACCTTCTTTATGTCATGGCTTTTGATTTCCAATTTTCCAATTTTGGATTTGTTTTTTCAAATATATATTACTTTTATTATGATTCTAAATTAATTATAGACCCCTTTTACTATCATTATCCCCTTCTATAAACCTTTTTTCAAACCTATTATGTTGCTGAAATTATCCTATGATTTTCTATGCCAAACACTTATGTAGTGAAAACCCATCTCCATTTACACTCAAAGGTATTCACCTAGTTGTTCATATTTGGAATTTATATGTATGTAACCCAAAATATGTAATATTGGGGTTAATAGTTATTAAATAAAACCTTATGTTGTATGATCTATGTGACACACTTATGCATGTAGATGATATGAAAGTAATGGGTGGGCCCAAAATTATATATCCCTCCAATGCATTGGGTAATGTTTTTATTGCATGATATGAAATGTATAGTGCACGAGAGGTTATCCTAAGAACACTATGTTATTTTTTGTGTGGATATCCTTGTATTATTTTTATGATGTTATGTTTTATGTTGTTGACACATTCCTATGTTGCCTTATGCTAACATGTCACATCATGCCTCATTGTTCAAGATTATGATTCTAACCCCTAATTTGTTACCTTGATATGCCACTTGTATGATATGTACTAATTTTCCTTATGGTATGATTTTTTATTTCCTTAATGGTCTTTATAGCTCACCCCTGTCTTATGTATGTACCCAAATTATCCCTTGCAGTTTTAGAAGAATGATGAAATTTTTGGAGCATGTTAAGTAAGTTTTAAATAACATTGTTGTATTTATTTTTCAAGTTGTTATAATATATAGCTAATTTCCAAAATAAACTAGGATTGATGATCTTTTTTAAACGTATAATTTGTAACTTTATGTAATAAATTATTAATTAAGTTGTATTACAAATATGGGTTGTCATAGTTTGTATTAGAGAAAAGTATAGTTGTCTTTGGGATTTGGATTATATTACTCTAGTGAAATAATTAGGGATTATACTAAACATATAAAAACTTAACTGAATTTTTATAAAGTATATAGTAAGTTTTTTCTAGTAAAATGCATCTCTTTCTATATACTACAAGTGAATGTGGCTATGACATAGTTATACATATGGGTAATAACCCTTAAAAGGGTGCATTGAGCTGGACTCAATCATCACCTAGTTAATGAAAATGGGCCTTGATACACACATAATTTAACACTCATGTGGGATATGATTCGGTAAATTCACATGCTCCTTATAATCCATTATTAAGGGAATAAAAATTACCATAATATTTTATATTAGTAAATAGACCATGGATAACAAATATTGAAACCGATAAATTCATAGGTTAGAGAATATATATCATTCATGAGTTATCCCTTTAATGTTTATGGTTTCCCATTTATGTCTTTAATAGTTAAAAAATTTCATCCCTAATTTTCAATTTATTTCTAGTATATAGCCAGAAATATAAGAAACCGATCCAAAAACCAATGTGAGGTGTAATGTGAGGACAACCAAAATGAAATGCCCAACCTAACAGGAGAATGAATTGCAAACTTCATGAATTTGTTTTCTCAATTGACTCAGTTTTTTAATAGAAACATGAATTAGAATGAATTTACAAATCCCCCAAATAAAGAGAAAGTTGTTATTGATAAATTTATGTGTGAAATGCCTCTTAATTTTATCGGATCTTCTGATCCTTTAATAATGAAACAACGGTTAAAATTCATTGAAAATATATTATCCATCCTTTATTGCTATGAGAAAGATAAGGTCACAATGACTGTTTATATTGTGCAAGGAGAATTTGATCAATATTGACATTGGTTAAAAATATGAATCCCGAGTATGAGATTGAAGTGATGGAGTGGAAGGAATTATAGAAAATGTTTTTCGATAAATATATTTCTCTCAATCTATGAATGAAAATTGACAGGGTATTCCTTAGCCACAAGAAAAATGATGATGAATCCATCATGGCGTCTGAGGAAAACTTCACAAGACTTGTGTGATATGCATCCATCTTTTTCATTACCCTTTAAATTAATTTTGTCCACTTCTTTGGAAGGATAAAGATGAATATATGATAATTATTGGCTATTTGAGACTTTTAAAGCTATGAGAAAATTGTTTGATGTTCCCTCAAAGTTGAAATATAGATTAGTGAATCTCAAGAGTCTCTTGGGATTAGAGATATGAAACAAAGCATGAAATTTAATTTTGGTGGTATGATGGAGAAATATCTTTGGGGAAGAAAGTAAAATACCTCACTTATCAAAAGTGTGGGAAGAGGCATCCCATAAATTTCTTAAATATGACAATATAATGCTTTAGGTATGGTATATAAGCGATAATAGATAGTAATTAATGATAGTATAAACCCACTAATGTGATTGGAGAAAGGAATACTCTAGTAAAACCTTAGTCTATTCTCCAAAGTTTTAATGATAATTAATATGGACACCATGTGAACTAATTTACTATGCTAAGGGTTGTCGATCAGAACCAATGAAAACAACCTACAAGGCTTATAGAGAAAGGGTGAGCTTATGAAATCACAATTGATGAGGTGGATCCTAACAATTAAGTGGTGATAAGTATGCAAGTTATTAATTTAAGAATAGAAAACATACTTTTTGATTCTGGTTCTATACATTATTTCATATAACACATGTTTATTAGAACTATTCAAATGACACCTCAAAACATGGAAGTGGAGTTATTAGTAAAAATGGAAAATGGGTTAATTGTATAATCCTGAGAATATAAATCACCCCCTATCCAAATATTTGGGCTAAATTTCCCATGAAACCTCATGATACTCCTCTTAGTTCAATTCAATTCTATTTTAGGCATGGATTGAATTTACTTATATAGATCCAACATAAATTGTTGAGAGATGGAAATCATCCTTCATATCGCAAATCTTCCTCTGATTCTATACAAGTTCATGTATGGGGATGAGTATCCTTTGGTATCATAATATTAAGCATGTATATTATTTTCTTGTGAGAAAGAATATCAATCTAAAATGATTTAGACTAAATAAAAGATCATACTTTATAACATGACTTATGTAAGGGAATTCAATGATGTATTTCCCAAAAAATTATTTGTTCTTCCTCCTAGTTATGAGGTTGATTTCTCAATAAATATCATACTTTAAGATTTTCAAATATCCAAGTCTCTATATTGAATGCCCGTTGTTTAACTTGAGGATATGAAGAAACAGTTATAGGAGAATCTAGATAAAGGGTTTATACGCCCAAGTGCTTCACCATGGGGTGCAAGAGTCCTCTTCATCAAGAATAAGGATGGGTCAATGCACTTCTACATTGATTATCATAGGATTAAAAAGATTATGATAAAGAAAAATTATCCCTTTCCATGTATTAATGAGTTATTCATTCAGCTAAGTGGATCCTAGTACTTATATGAGGTTGATCTTTTATCGATATATTATTAAGTAAAGGTGAATAAAGAGGATATCCTCAAGAATACTTTTCATATAAGGAATGGTAATTATGAGTTCATTTTTATTCCATTTGGATTTACTAATGATCCAAAGAAATTAATGGATTTTATTAATAATGTCTTTAGGGATTAGCTTAAATATATTTTTTTAGTATTTATAGATGACGTTATTATATACTCTAAAATAAATAAATCACATGAGGAAAATTTAAATACTGTAATAAATACCTTGTGGAATGAAAAATTATATGAAAAGTGAAATAAATACAAGTTTTTGTTATAGAAAGTAAATTTCACAGGGAATGTTATCACAAACAAAGCGATATCTGTGGATCCATAAAAAATAGAGGCAATCGAAGGATAGCCCAGACCAAACTCTGTGATTTAAATCCATAGTTTCCTTAGATTTTTTGGGTACTATAGTTGATTTTCAATCCCACCAACCAAGCTAACTTAGAATGGAGTCAAGTTTTTCTAGACTGATGAATATTAAGAGAGATTTAAAGTGCTAAATAAGAGGCTAATCACTACACCTATACTCACATTACCCACCAATAGGGAAGGATTTCCGATCAACAATAATGTGTTTAAAAAGGACATGGTTTGTGTAATCATTCAATATGAAAAATTAATAGCCTATGAATTATGACAATTAAAGATCCATAAGTATAAATACACAACATATGATCTATAATTGGAAGTATTGATCTACAAATTGAAGATTTTGAAACATTTTCTATACAGAGAAAATCATGACATATATAGAGATCACAAAAGCCTTAAGTATATGTCAAAACAAAATTAGATTAATATGCACCAATAATAGTGGTTAGAGATGATCAAGAAATATTTTTCTCAATCCATTACCATCCCAGGAAAGGAAAAAAGTGTCTGATTCTCTAAGTCAAAAGTATCCTGCAACTCTATCCATGATTAAGATTTTAAGGTAACTAATATTCTTGGAATACAATGAATAAACATGGGAATAATAAAAGGATATTAATATTACATCACTAAAATAACTATTCAACCATCCATTCTTGATAGAATCAAGGATGCCCAAGAATATGATGATTTACTACCTAATAAGGTAGAAAATATTTTGGAGTTAAACTTTAATGAATATGGAGTTATAAGGTTTAGAACCTGAATATGTTTCCGATCAAAACCATAACTGAAGAGGGAGCTTATGAATGATGCACATAGCTCATACTTCATTATTCACGTAGGAAGCATTAATATGTATAGAGATTTGAAGAGACAATTCTAGTAGGATAACATGAAGAGGGGGATTTTAGAGTTTGTTTCCCGATTATTGGTATTCCAAAAAGTAAAGGTATAATAATAGAAGTTTGAGGGTATGTATAAAACCACTTCCCATACCAGTTTAGAAATGGAAAAAAATAACCATGGATTTCATAATAGGACTCCCCAAGACACCTAAAGGTAATAAAACCATCTGGGTAGTATTCAATCACCTTACAAAAACAATATATTTCATAGATATCAAGGAATATTTCACTCTCGACCAACTCATTAAGATATACATAAGAGAAGTTGTAAGAATGAATACAGTTTCACTCACTAATGTATTTTATTGAGATCTGAGGTTTATGTTGAGATTTTTTCAAATCCTCTAGAAATTATTGGATAAAGAAGTGATATTCAATACTATACGTCACCCTCAGATGGATGTTCAGTCTGATAGGACTATTCAAACTCTGGTGGATATACTGAGATCATGTTCAATTGATTTTCAATAATGTTGGGACCAACACCTTCCCCTAGTAGAGTTATCATATAAATAAAGTTCCCTTTCTAGAATTCAAATGTCTCTTTATGAGGCTATGTATGGGAAGAGGTTTCAGACTCAAACATACTAGGATGATGTTGTAGAGTAGAATTTTTTGATAGATTATCTTATGCAAGAGATGATAGAGAAGGTTCAAACCATTTAGAGTCATATGAAATATGTAAAAATTTGATAGAAAATATAGGAAGATAATCCTTAATGCGACTTGGAGTTTGAAATCATATATATTTCCTTCATATATTAGAATAGAAGAAGCTCATGATGTTTGAGAACAAGGGAAATCATAGTCCAAGATACCTTGATGACATCAGAGCATTGGCCTATCAACCAACACTCCCACGAAACCTATCTCAAGTACATGATGTGTTACATGTATAACTCTTGAGGATATACATACTAGAACCCTCATATATACTTAATATAGATGTACAACCATCATAGAATCATATTTTATATGAGGAGCATCCATTGGAGTTCTTAGATCATGGAGACAAGGTTCTATTAAATAAGGCAACTCACTTGGTCAAAGTGTTATGGTAGAACCACATGTTTGAGGAAGTGAAATGGGAATTGTAAAAAGTGATGAAATAGAAGTACCCTAACATGTTTTAGTGTATGAGTTAAATTTTGAGGGAATAATTTCTAAAGGTTGGAATAATGTAATGACCCAAACATTTATAAATGCGATCCCATTTTTTAATTAATAAATGTCTTATCAAGTATTGTAGTTATATAAAATACATGCACTTAATTTGGTTATTTCAGACCACTATAAGTTATATCTAGTCATATTTAAAAGACCATTAAGAATCATAATCATTGATAATATAGCCATTATACAGTGATCATATTAATAATATATATTAAGGGTTATGATAATTTCCAGTTTACATAGACAAAGGAAGCGATGACCTTAAATAGTAAGATCACACCCTATGAAGCCCATTTATCAAAGCTTCTTAGAGAGGTAGAATCACTGAGTTTTCCCTTGAACAACACAAGTCAATATTCAACCACTAAATCATGAGTGAAACCATTTATGATATAATTTCAATCTCATCGAGATCATGACCCAAAGCATATTTTCCGAACCACCCACACCTTTCCATTTAGGAATTCATTATTATAATAAAGGGATATTTATATAGACCCTAATAGTATAAAATTGTCTATTTTATTTTTAATAATACAATTATTATATTTATCCCACTTTATGATTCATTTTTAAATTATTAGATAACGATTTTGATAAAAATTAGATTTTGATACTATGAAACAAAAATTGTATTTTTGGGAAATATATAGATTCAATAAAGACACAATTTTTTATGAATTAATTTTTTTAAAATAAATGATATTTTAATAAAATTTTATCATTGAATTTTATTTATTAAATATAAATGATAACATAATTTTATGAAGTCAAATATATTTTTAATAAGAGTCGTTAAATTGTTATCGTAAAAAAACCAAGTGTTTTTTCAATAAATAGGAATTTTGATTTAAAATTGTAAATTAAAATATTTATATAATTATTTTTTAAAAATAAATATTGTTTTTTAAATTATAATTTCAAAATTATTCAATGGTGAATTTTTTATAATTTTATGTGACAATCAAATTTTTCAGTAAAAATTAAATAAGGTATAAATATAAGGCATGTATTATGATATCATAATGACCCAAAATCAATGTAATATATACCATAAATGTATCCACAGTCAAATATATATTTACCCTATCAAATAATGTGTTTTTATGTTATTTTATTAATTTTACATATCCTTAATGAATCCTTGAAAACCTATATTATATTTTAGGGTTTGAAAATCAATTATTTATATACATGACTCACTTACACATCACCAAGGGTATTATTTTAATGAGTTAGGTTCTTATCCTCATAAAATAGTGAAATACACCCCTTTTTGGAAGAAACCATGGTAATAAAACATGGAAATCTTTGTGGTTTTGATTACTTTATCATATAGAGTCCAAACCTAAGTTTAGAGATTAATAAAGAATTATCCTCTCTTTTACTATATAAAACCTAACAAAATACCATTAATCTTCATGAAAAACCCTTAGATCATGAATTTACTCTAATATTACCTTTATATAGTCCACTCAAGGTTCCAAAAATATCTTAAGAATCTACTCCCAATCTTTAAGAAGCACCATCTCAAGGTAAGGGACCATCTCATTCTCCTCTTTATTCAAGGACCTTCTTTATATTATGAATTTTTATATACAAATTTTCAAGTTGGAATATATTTTTACACATCATTATTATTGTAATTATTATTAAAAAAAATTATATACCCCTTTATCTCTCATTTTCTCCTCCTATAAACATCTATATAAACCCATTATTCTATGGAATTTATCCTGTGATTTTCCATGACAAACATTTGTATAGCGAATACCCAAATCCATTTCCACTCAAGGTCATTCACCTAGTTTTAACTATCCTTAATTTATTGTTTATTTATATTTATTTAACCCAAAATCCTTATTTTTTGGGTTAAAATTGATTAAAGGCATCCTTATGTTGTATGATATATATGGCACACTTATGCACACACACGATATGAATGTGATGGGTGGTCCCATAATTATATAGCTCTCCAATGAATTGGTTGGGTTCTCACTTAACCAAAAAGTGTTTTAAAAAAATAAAAAAATGAATTTTAGTCTCCAATGAATTGGGTAATGTTTTTATCTCATGAAATTCTATTTATGGTTCATGGTAGTTTATCATAAGAACACTATGTTATGTTATATTTTCGGTTATCCTTAACTTATGTTATGATATCATGTTTTATTTTGTTTCCACATTCTTGTGTTTACTTTATGCCATCATATCATATCATGCCTCATTGTTCAAGATTATGATTCTCACCCATCTTATGTTACCTTTATATTTCTCTTAGCTCACATTTACTACTTTACCTAGTTCTATTCTTTTTCCCCTTACTTGGATTTATAGATCACACCTTTCTTATGTACATACCAAGGTTATCCCGTATATCTTTAGAAGAATGATGGAATTTTAGGATCATGTTATGAAAGTTTTAAATAATTTTTATTTATTTATTTTTTAATTTTTTAGGATATGTAACTAATTTCCAAAATATTTTTGGCTTTACAATATTTTGGGATTGTATAATGTGTTTCTTTATATAATAAACCATGAATTAAAGTGTATTAAAGATATGGGTTGTCATAGTTCATGCATGGACATAATGTTTAAAGTGATTTATTTCATTTATTTTCATATATTATTTTTATTATTTATTTTATTATATAATAATATTGTTTTATATAAATTTTTAGATAAACTGTACTAATTTTAGTATCCTTTTTGAGATGTTTGGGGTTTCCTATTGAATTATTATACTCACCCCTATATATACACTTTGGTATGTATGAAATTTTTTTCTATCACGATATAGGTAAGGGTAATATTTCATTATTTTACAGTGGAGTTTTGTGAATATACTATTATGGGTGATTAGAGCTTGAACTTGGGAGTTTGATCAAGTCTTGGAGTTTTGAGTATTTCCACCCTAGCACCCCGAGTCTTTATATTTCATTAATATTTTATTCATCCATTTTGTATCATTTTTTATTATGAATTTTATTATGGTCTTGTTATGTTATGGAGTTGCTTTTTCTTGGTACCATACATCATATATGGTTGTTTTATTATACCATTTTTATGTTGTGTGTGTTTTTTTGATAATGGAAAACCATTCTCCCATGTTTACACTAAGCCCTAGGAATTTATCACTAACCTTTGGTGTCCATAGAATGTTACTGAGTTCCAGTAACACCTCGTAATCTTCCCAATCCATTGGATTGAGTTCGGGATATTACACTATGTTTGGGATCCAAAAATACTAGTAGAGAAATGTGTATGTGTTGGAGAATCATAGATAGATACCCACATTTGATACATTTTATGAAACATTTTGTCATCAAATAACAATTTACATAAATTAAATATCACATATTTGATTTTATTTAAAACATTGATAACATCATCCAAATATCATTTTCTTAATGTATTAAATATTTTTACAATAAGAAATTAATAAAAAACATTTTATATTTACATTTATGGAATATTCATAAATTAATATCAACACTTTTTATCATTTATCAACAATTTATAGATTATTTACTATGTAAATTCAGTTTAAAATTTGATTAAATATTCTAATTTATTTTTGGTTTGGTTTCAATCCACTATTTAGATTTAGTGTGGGCCCTCCAGTCTAATGATAGTGAATATTTTTGAGAATTTTAATTAAAATGTAATTTTTTTTAAAATTTTGTTCAAAATAACTTAGACCACATTGTAGTTCTTCCCATTTCAGTCCTTTGGAAATGCCATGAGCTACGATCATTTTAGTGGCAATTTTAGGGAGTATTCTATTTTAGGAAGTACTTAATAATTCCAAAATGGATTAAACTATTTAGTGTCTAGTACTCATGGTGAAGATTGACTATGACACAGAAACCTCTAGACCACGGGGTAGAGCATCATCCTATGATGCTATATTTTCTATAACGTTACATTGAAACCCAAAATGAATATTCTACTAGTAATATTCCCAAGTTTATTGGTAATAATAATCTTAGAATGGAGAACACCCCATATCAATTTGTTTTTATTTTTTATATAAACACTCAGAACACACTTGAGTTAACCATGAATTTAATCATGTGTTACTAAACGCAGGAGTAATTATTCAACCATTCATGAATTCATTGCATGAATTCATTGTTCACCCTCTCATGTGTTTCATATTATGAAATAGTCCTATTAATGATATCCCATGTGGAAGAATAAAATTTAAATCCTTTAATATTCTACTACCATGCAAAGGAAATGTCATTTTATTGCATAAAAATCCTTATGATATACCTAAAAAGTCATATGATATACGTTAGTTTTCAAGTATATTGTACTACCTGAAATAATCATATTGTATAATATGATATGGGTGAATGTACATAAAATATGCATGGTATTTATGAAATATCTCCTTTAATATCCCATTTGTTCTAAATACTTAGATACTTAGTCCCATTTAACCTTATATCATATCATATATAATAACTTGTGAAACTGTAGCCAAAAATCCTTTTAGATATATTAAAAAAACTTATGGAAATATATCATTAACTTCACTTTGTATCACATCATATCCAATAACTTGTGAATGAATATTAAAAAAACCTTTTAGATAAAACTTTAAAATATTTTAGAGTAGATCTTTGATATTCAAAAACCCAATCCCCATTCAGTCAACAACAAAGCGAAAACCAATGATAATTTATAGAATTGAAAAAAATATGAATTCCCAAATCTATAAATGCTAGTAAATAGTGGTATTTATAAAATAATCAATTCTATTTAAACTATAAAGGGATATAACATAATCTCCATAAAACACATATATCTTTATATATATGTGCACCAACTACATCATATAAAGACATTAATTTTCATATGATCCATTTTTCAAAAACATCGAGTGACCATGGGACCTAAAAGTGTGTCCATCCCATATAGCCAACTCATAAAATCTTTATTATCCAAGTATAAACTAAAAAGGTGGATGGATACATCACATATTATTCACCTTTATGGATGATCACATCACATAACCATTCCTCGATAAAAAAGAACATCATAGGTGTTATCTAAGAATAACCATACACTTTCTTAGTCTATCTCAATCGAGGGACCAAATTCCTGCACATCATATGAGAGTAAAAATACCAAAACCATAAAATCATAACAGATCATGCATCAACACCCATTTACCATAATAAATAAAGTATATCAACTTGTTTCCCAAAACAGATCAATCACATCGACTTGTATCCCATAATGGATCATGCACATCTACTTGATTCTCCTAGTATAAAATGATAAGGTGGATGGATAAATCTAATGTCATTTGCTTTTATGGATGAACACATCACATACCCATACTCAATAAAAAATCACATCATATGGGTTATCTAATTATAACCATGGACTTTCTTAGTTTATCTCAATCAAGGGCCCAAATTCATGAACATCAAATGAGAGGAAAAATACCATCTTGGTTTTTCTGTTACTGATGACATGATCAGGAACATTCCCATCTATCCCTAGATTACCTAATCCTTGAGGCTTACATAAGATAGGTGTTGTAATGGCCCAGAATTTTCATACATGAATATGAAATATTTTTATATGAGTATTAAATATATTTCTCAAAAACATTCCCAAGGACCATAAAGGTTTAGTGTATTTAGAGTATAGATACACAATCTTCACATTTCATGAAAAATATTCAATACCACCAAAAAATATATTCCCATTTAGTACAATTAATAGAAATTCCTTACTTTTCTTTATAACCTAGGAAAATGAAACATATTAAAGGGTGAGTTAAGATTATTAGTAAGGGTAAACATGGGAGATATCAATCAATGATCAAATTAAAATATAAGATAATAATAAGGTTATGAGATCATGAATACAACTTACAAAGTTAATAACCAATGTATCATGGATCATAAAAAAGATTCATGGCATAAAAAATATTCATTTACAAATGAATTCATCATAAGAGTGAGAAATCATCATAAATCAATCATGAACCATATGTTCTTGTCATCAAAGTGTGGCACCATAATAAGTATAGAAACCATTTCATGTGTAAAGGTTAACTACCAAAACCATAAAATCACAATGGATCATTCACCAACACCCGTTTCCCATATCAGATCAATAATATCTACTTGTTTACTATAACAGATCAAGTACATCAACTTACTTCCCATAGTGGATCAAGCAAATCAACTTGTTTCACATAACAGGTCAATAAAATCAACTTTTTCCCAAAGTAATATCATGAGATATAAAAATTTACCTAATTAATTAGAGGGATATATAATTTCAGTCCCACCCATAACATAATTAAAAGCATAGATATGAGTTCCACAATATCCTAAAACTTTCATTATCCCATCATATCATAACTATTTCAATGAAAACAAGTTTCATAAACATTTTCATCAATTCATCATAGCACAACCCATAAAAAATAAATGGGTTTCATAAACATGTTATAATAATAAACATAAACTATCTATAAAATGAATAAAGATAGTATAATTGGATCATATCCCAATTAAAAGATAATTAACATCAGAGGATGTTATCATATATGAAAATTCCTTTAAAATAATCACTAGAATATTTCCTGAGGAAAATACCCTTTTCATTTAGAAATCACTTAACTAAAATATAAATATTTACCAAATATCAAGGAAAATATTTTATTTAAAAATAACCTTGGAAATATATAGGGGGAGATTTATATAATTTAGTAGTCAAAATTGTGAGAAATTTCTTTCGTGCCATATAAGTCAAAATAAAACATTCCTTTCACACTTTTGTGAAAAGTCAAAAAATACAAAATTTATAAAATAAAAAGAAGATTAATTTTAATCCATTAAAAAATATCAATTAGTGGTAAAAGTGAATTTGAACAATCATATGAGAATACTAATAACATTATTGAAAATGATTTTACAAAATATAGTCATGGAAGAGAAAGGATTTTCAACTGAAGAGAGAAGGAAAGTTAATTTTCCTTAAAAACATTCTATCGATATCTTGAGTACTTAAAGTGAGGAAAAAAGGCAAACATATATTCTCAATAAATAAACACATGACAATAAAATTAAATATATTTATTATATAAGTATAATATAATTTCCTCAATAAAAATTCAATAATAAATAATCCTGATTAAATTAGGATTGAAACATAAATCCCTTACCTCAAGTCCCATATATCCTAGTTCACATTAAAAAATCATGTATAATAAATATATATATTATAAATGTATTATATAATCATATTCATATCTTTAATAACAATTATGATTTATTTATGACATCGTTTCACCCATTTATTAACATTTGGTTTATTAAAATCTCTATTCTGGGTGATAATTGATTCGTTTTTCAAGAATGTTTTTTTGGAAGTTACAATCCTTATGAATTGATCATGGTTATATAATTTAAATAAATTCAATAATTATATAAATATTATATATATATATATTATATATTTAGATTCATCCATAAAATTATAGATATAAAAATGAATTACATTGTTCATGGAGACAGTAGGCAGTTCACATGCATGAATGTTGTTTTCATTTTTTGATGAATGGAATGAAAGAAAGGTAAATTATAGTTAATAATTGAAGAATCATTATAATATCATATAAATAATATATTTTCATAAAATTAATCATTATTAATATCCATTTAAATTAGATATGAAAAATAAATCACATCACTTCATATAGGTATTAGTCCACACGTATGCACGAGTGACAATATTGTTTTCCAATGGTTTTGGAAGGAAAGAAGGTAGATATAATATTATAATTATAGAAGAATAATAATTTAATTAATATAATATATAAATATTATACCAATATAAATACTCATCCATTAAATATGGTGATGGAAAATGAATTGTATTGCTATGCGGAGACGGTAATCTATACGTAGGCACAAGCGATGCCTTCTATTTTCATTTGATGGGGAAGATGGTGTATAAATGCGGTTTAATAATAATAAGAAAATTTAATTATATTTAGGATGTTTAAGTTATTATTTTATGATAAATACCATATATTTATAGGATTTAAAATAATAATTAAAAAGGGAAGTCATCAGTTAAGGTGATTACCTATTCTTTGAAAGAAGTCTTTTGGATCTCCTCTTAAAGACCCCAGGGTTTGTGTTTTGGGAAGGAAAAAACCACTAGAATTTAGATAAGGTACTATAAAATATACTTTTCCAGGTTTTGGTTGAGATAGATGGATCAAAGTGGAGTGAAGAAGAGGAAGGATGGGGGCCCATTTATAATTGAGGGGAGAGGCACTCATGGGATTTATTAAAATATTAAAATATAATAATGTAATTATCTATAAAAATACATAAAATTGGATAAATATTCTAATATTAGTATGTATGGGGTTTAAATACCATAAAAAATAAAATCTTTGCTGCTTTAAGTGGTGTTTTAAACCTTATCTATTGGTTTAACCCCTTAGTTAACCCATTTATACCTTAACCACGGTAACATCTTTATCACTCTTAAAGGGTTATAATTTTACTTATAAGATGATAATTGAATCATAAATGGAATAGGGGATGAAATCTTATATGATATATTATCAACCTTGTAATATTTAAATATTATTATTATTATTTAAATAATTTAATAAAAATATTATTTTGTTAAAATACCATTAATGTCAATTTTGACACTATTCATTTAATTTTACTTAAAAGACATAAAGAATTTTTTTATTCAAATATAATCATTTAACACAACAATAATATTTAATACTAATTTATAAAATTCATGGAACACTATAAATCATTCAAATTATATCCCTTTTAATATGTTTAAAATTATTTATTTTATTTTACTACTAATTGAAAAAATACTACTTCGGTATTGCATATGAATTTAAGGTAATTATATAATTACTAAAAATTATAAATAAATTTACATCATGAAAATAATTTAATTATTATAAAAATAGACTTTATATTCATTCATAACTTACTTTTTCCCTATGTGAACACATAATTCATATTTAAAAGTAAGAGAGTGAAATTTTGATTTTTTATTTGTTTTAAATATTATATAGGTCATTTTCACGGACAAGTGTCTATTAAAAAACTAAATTTAGTTCCTAAGGTGATAAGGGTAAAATTAAATTCATCCAGTAAGAATTATGATGAAATATTATGGCATTATCACTTAGTTTTAACCCAGATTAATGTGATTTACCCTTTATTGAGGTGATAAATTTTATTATGTTTACTATTTATATTGGAAAAAACTAATTGGTGTAAGCCCCTTAGTTTTTATGATTTATTTTTCAAATAAATTAATTTTATTTTCTTTCATTAATCATATGCTACACCAAGTTAAATTTTTTTATAAGAAACATGAAGAAAAACTTGTGCTACACGAAACACCGACTTGGCTTGTGTTACACACAAACTGAGTTTCTACAAAACATCATTTTATTATTATAATTATTTAAAAGAGATAGTTATAAACTGACCATTAAAATTATTAATATTAATAAATAAATTTTAAATTTTATGGTTTTATGCAGATAAAAATTATTGATAATAAAACATATAAATTTTGGTAATGTCATTATATGTTTTAAAATATTATTTTATCAAATGAACTGTTTTTTATGTACTGATGTGAAAAATAATAAAAATAATTTTAGAAACTTTTAGAAATTTAATTCTATAAAATAAACTTAATTTGTTTTTTCATAATGTAAAAATTATCTTAGGGTGAATTTTTGGGAATTTTCTAAAAAACTTTATTTTTGGATGAATAGTAAAAAATATGGAATTTTAATTCAAAAATGCTTTTTTTCATCTTATTAATTTATATAGTTAAATTATATTTTAATTTTGTTTTAATATTTAATTATATAAATTTTTAATTAATTAATCCAATTTAGTTCATTGGAAACAATTTGACATTGAAATTGGATAATTTTTTTTTTAAACTTTTAAACATTTTCACTTTAAAACCTACTATCGTGACATGTCTATGAGATTAATTTCAAATTAATTTATACTAATTGTGTAATTTGAATTTGTAAAAATGGATTAAATATTTTTAGTAAGTATAATTTATATATTCTACTATGGTCAAATTTGTTTGTTATAAAAAATATTAGTGAAAGTGATTAAAATTAATTACAACGATTAAAAGAAAAATTACAATAACAAAGGGTTAAACCTTAATATTAAGAATTCAAATACCCTTGAAACATATAAAAAATATGTTTTATGGTAATATTTATACCAATTCAACTTTTTATAGAATTTTATAAATTATTTCATTCCCATGATGTAAGGGAGACCTCTCAATAGTGTTTTCCTTTATTTATTTACAAGAATAACACTCCTCCTCTATAAGAGGGAACTCACCCCCTCACTTACTTATACCTATTATGACACTTTTTCTTATCTTAAACCTACCAAAATATCCTCCAAAAATCCCTCCCTTATAAATTGAATCCTCCATTTGGGAAGAAGTCCAACCAAGGAAGCCCTTTGGTGTAAACCAAGAGGAGTTACCTAAAGAAGAGGTAACATATTTCCTCAAGGTCCTTTGTTTTATTTTCAATCTACACCCCAAAAATTCCTATTATTACATGATTATATAATTAAATAATTATCCTAAATATTATAATATGTTTTTATTTAATTTTTTAGAACCTATACTTACACAAAATTCCATCTAATAGGTAACAAACTTACAGTTTTTGTGTACGACGAACTACCGGCTCACGAAACAATGTTGTTCATTTTTAATTTACCACCTATCATGGTTTGTTATTATGATGGAAAATATGTTTTTATATGATATATATTATATTTATTATTTATTTATACTTATGTAATTATTATATAAATCCTAGCTTTATGCTTTACATTTTGTGTAAATATGATAACTTCGTTTGTGGAAGTGTAGACTTCCACCTGCTGAAAGCGATGTTACATTTTCACACTCTGAATGGAATGTATTAAGGATGGGTATAGTAAAATTATATGATATATATGACATACTAATTCTAATATAATTATATTATATATATATGGTATTTACTTTTCTTTTAATATGTTAATAAAATGAAAATAACGTTCATAAATACATACAATCTACCATCTCCATGAACGGTGTATTCCATTTTATATCTATATATTTTATTGATTGTTATAAAGATTTATATACTGAATATATATGATATTAAAATTATTTTTTAAATTTTTTAAAATTTTAAATCATGATCTAAGTTAGAGGATCAAGAATAATAAGTCAGAACATGTATGAAAAACAAAGAGGATATTAACTGAAGAGTAACATTAACATAGAATTGTTAGTAAATGGGTAACATAAAGTAATAATAAAATAATACATGGTAGAATATAAAAGAATATTTTTATTTAATTTATTTATAATAAACTTATATTTATTATATAGGAGGTTTGCATGAGTATGATGAGAGAGAAGACATAAGGTAAGGGGATTTCTAGTCTCACTTTTATTTTCGAAAAACCTATAATTTATTCGCCATTCAATACTTTATGTGGTGTATATAATTCCCATGAATGTATTATATTATTATCCTTAAATTTATGATTATTTACATATCCATTTTAGGATCCCTATTTCATGGGGTTTTACAGTTCAAAAGCATCCAAATTAATAAGATATTTTTTTGTCTCATTTTCTCTTCTTTGAGAAACATGTTTTTATACACCTATATTCTTTTACAAGGAGTATATTCTTCCATTTTACATGTTATATCATGAATATAATTATATTAATGATATTTTAAGATTAATTTAATTTAATTTTCTTACACGGGTAGTATGATTCAAAGTTACCAAATGGTAAGAGTCTATTGAAACAATCTCATTGTTTATTGGGATTATTTATGATTATACTTCCATGGATGAAATATTTTTATCCATATCTTAATAAATATCCTGAATTTTATTCTCCTATGGTCATTCATTATATATTCATGTATTGGTTCCATTTTTTTAACTCTTTGGTACTTAATATAATTAATAAAATGTTTTTAAGTAAATATGATCTCATTTCTATTTTCAGTCGGAAATCTGTTTATTTCAAAAACAATGTTTTCAAAAATGGTTTTTTAAATGATATTTAAATATAATTTTCAATGAAAAATGATTTTATTTTATGGTTTTAAAAGATTCAATTATAATTTTTCAAATTATTTTCAATGAAATTGTTTTCAAAAATGTTTTTAACCTTCCTTTTTAAAGAAATGGTTTTTAATTTTTTTAAGATTCCTTTTAAGAGAAATGGCTTTCAAAATGTTTTCTAGATTCTTTTTATGTTTTCAAAGAAAAATGTTTTCAAAATTATTTATCTTTTAAAATCACTTTTTAAATAATAAAGGATATTTTCCTCATTAAATGTTTTTAAAAGGATCTTTCCAAATTATTTTCCATCTAAGATGACATCTGTTGGTGTTGCTCTTGAATTTATAAGAAATGATCCAAAGGTTCCATTCATATTCTTTATATGAATGATTTATGTTTTGATTTCATGATCTTTATTAAACATATTTATCTTTCAAATGTTATATTTTTATTAAATACTTATCTCTTTCATGGGTTATATTCTTATGAAACCCGCTTCTTTTCACAGGTTATTCTTTGATGAAATGATTATGAAACCTAACTTTTTTCTACAGGTTAATATATGATTAAAAGTTTATGACACCCTTTTAATTTCATGGGTTATGATATGATTGTTTATGATTCTATGTCACATGTATGTATGATTTAATTATGAGATGGTTGGGACCTATATCACCCTCAAATACATTGGGTAAAGATTTATATTTCATGAGATAATGATGAGATTCAAGTAGATGGGATTAGTTCACTATAGATAATGGGGAAACCCAATCCACTATGGGGAATAGGGAAACCCAATCCCTTACTAAGAAAAGACTACGAATGAGGACAGTGGTGTGTCCTTACCAGTAGGTGTAGTCCCCATGAAGTGCCTTATTAAAATTTTGAACTCCACCTTGATTTAAATTGAATGATATTACATGTTTATTTGTCTGCTACAAATTCCATGTATTTTCCCTATGTTATGATTTCATGGATTATGATATTTATTCCCTTATGATTCATGTATTATTAAGAACCAATATTTATACCATGATTCATGTCTATGATATTTGTTATGTAGGGTATGATATTTTAATGTCATGATCATGTTCTCATACCCTTATGCTCATGTTTACACTTATATATCTCCTTTATTTACCCTTAATGAGCATCTAAGATCACACTTTATATTTTCTTTCCCTAGGTTATTAAGATATGTATTATGAATGATGTTTATAATAATTGTGATAGTCATAAGAACCTAGTGTGATATATTTTAGATCACTTATATACTAGTGTTTATGTTTCTATGTTTCCAAATGATCCATACTAGTACGGTCTTTGGGTGTCTATTGTGTGATGTATTAAGTATTATGTAAAAATAATGATATATTAATGTATGAAAAGCTAGGGTCACTATAATAGGGACTTAATTAAAAAATATGAACCTAATGATTCCAAATATGGAATACACTATATCAAATTCATTTTTTATAAGTGGTAGAAATTAATTTTAAAATAAGCACAAAAAATACGATGAAGACTCATTTTTATAAAAATAAATTTTTATAAATAAAATTTGGTTTATTCTTATCCCGTTATTATAAAAATATTAAATTTTTTTTATTTTTTTTATTGAATATATAATATATATATATATTTCATTAAAATCATCCACCAATAGTTACTAATTTAATTTATTAATATAAAAACATATTTCGTGTATAAAAATATCTTTTCAGAAAAAAATCACCTTTATTTTTAAATGATTTTTGTTTTCAATTATAAATTATTAATAACCAATGAATTCATTTTATTCATAATGTTTTCACAATTTATTTATAATTTTTCATTCTTGAAAATCCAATGGCTAGGTGATGAACGAAAAATTATCATGGTTTTTTTAAAATTGGTATTGTGTGTAACACAATCTATCAAATACATAAAATTTATTTATTGAGAAATATTTCATAAAATCTCACGGTATTACATTCTACCCCCATTAAAATGAATTTCACTCTTAAAATTCATCACTTTGATTTAAACAGATGGTGATACTTCTACCTCATCACATCCTCAAGTTTCCACATAGCTTCCTAAAATTTGTGGTTTCACCAGAAAATATTTATTAGGTTAGTGGTCTTGTTTTTTAGAACTTTATCTATATGACTTGAAATATCCATTAGTTATTATTTATTAGAGAAATATAGTTCTAGTGGTATGAACTGTGAGTTCATTATATGTGAATAATCATGTATGTACTTTCTCAATATAGATACATGGAACATATCATGGACTTGATATATATTTGGGGGGAGGTGCAGAATGAATAGATACCATCATAATACAATCAATAATTTTAAAGGGACCAATATATCTAAGTTTCAAATTCTCCTTCTTTACAAACCTCATAAACCTATTCTGGGGAGATATTCTTAGGAATACCTTTTCTCTAACTTCAAAATCTAGATCTCACTGATGATTGTCAACATAACTTTTCTATCAACTTTTTATTCCCTTATGTGTTGTTGAATGGATATTATATTATATAATGTTTATTCAGTTAGCTCAGGTCCTAATAGATTTCTTTCTCAAACTTCATCCAAACACATTATTGTTATGCACTTTTTTCCATAGATGGATTTATAAGGATCCATTTTAATGATCGAGTGAAAGATACTATTGTAAGAAAAATACACCAAAGGAAGGTGTTGATACCAAACACAATTGAATTACCTAGATCAATATTTAAATATTTCTTCTATGGTTTTATTGGTCCTATTAGACTGACTATATGTTTGAGGATGATAAGCAGCAATGAAACTTAGTTCTGTATTTAGATCCCACTAAAGAATTCACAATATCTTTGTGGTAAACCTTAGATCTAGATTAGATATAATAGAATGTGGTACTCTATGAAACCTTAACACTTATTTAATGTATAACCTAGATAGCTATTAAAGAGATAAAGCTTCTCTAATATAAATTTAGTGTTTTAACTTTATAAGGTGATCGACTATAACCCATATTACATTTTCTCCTTTAGATGTTTTAGGGAGTCTGATAAAAAAATCCACGATGATGTTTTACCATTTACATTATGGTAGGGGTAATGGTTTCAATATCCCCTTAGAATTATATTTCTCAAAATTAACTTTTTGAAATACCATGCATTGAGAATCATACTTTGAAATATCTCTTTTCATGTTCTCACACCAGAAATACTCATTAAAATGTCTATACATCTTAATACTTTCTGGGTGAATAGAGAATGTAGAACTTTGAGCTTCATCCAATAACTATTTATTTAAATAAGTTATTAAGGGGAAATAAACATAGTTCTTAAAATTTATCATTCCAGCACAAGTGAGGTTGACTCTGAAACATTTTTTACCTACCTCTATAATTCCACAAATTCCTTATTCACCACTTTAATCCTCACATAGATAAATGGTTGAATACTCATTTGAGAATGATAATATTTATCCCCTTCCTTTAGGATTTCCTAATCTATTCTTTGAAAATCCATAAATATTAGATCTCTTCTGATCCTCATCATAGATAATCTTTCATGATCCTTCTGACTCAAAGCATCAACCACGTTGTTTTCTTTCCCAGGGTGGTAATGTATTGAGAAGTCACAATCTTTAATCAGCTCCAACAATATTATACGAAGAATATTCATATCTTTCTATGGGAATATATAATTTAAAATTTTATGATATATATATATATAACAATTTCCACCAAAAAGATAATGCCTTTGTATCTACAATGAAAAAATTACCACTATAAACTCCAAATCATTATTTGGGTAATTTTTCTCATGAACATTTAATTATAATGAGGCATAAGCTATCACCATGTAATTTTTCATTATGAAAAATCCCAAACCATACTATGATGCATCACTATAGATAAAAAACCCTTATCTACTATAGGGTAGTGTAAGCCTAAGCGTACTGACTATCCTTCTCTTTAGCACCTTGAAACTTTCCTCACATTCATGTTTCCAAAGAAACTTGGTTCCCTTCCAAGTTAACTAGTTGAGAGAATTATAAATCCATGATAAATTCTACACAAAGTGTCAATAATATCTAGAAAAAACAAGAAAACTATGGATCTCAGTAACCATTGTTGGTATAGTTTAATTCTCAATAATATCAATCTTTGAAGGATCTACCAAAATACCCTTATATGAGGTTATATTACCAAAGAATGAAACTTTCCAAAGCCAAAAATCACACTTTGTTAATTTTTTATACTATATAACCTTCCTTAGGGTCTTTAGAATAATTCCTAAATGATCTTCATGCTTTTATTTTCAATTAAAATATATAATAATATCATATATAAATACTACTGTAAAATGATATAGGTAATATATAATGAATATATTCATTAAATACATGAATATAATGTGGGTATTAGGAATACTAAATATAATCAATATAAATTAATAATGTCCATACCTTGTATGAAATTCCATATTGGGTATATCCTCCTTATCAACCCTAAATTGATGATATCTAGAATGATAGACAATCTTGAAAACATATTGAGATTCATACAGTTGATCAAACAAACCATGAATACATATTAGAAGATACTTGTTCATGATAGTGATCTTGTTAAGTTCTCTATTGTAACGCCCCGACCCCAGCTACCCAGAGTCGGTGCATTACTTCGTAACATTGGCATGATCACAAAAGATCAAGTCTCGAAAGACCGATTAGTTTAGTAGCCTTGGAAACACTAGATACATTCCTAAGTCTTACATTACATCATAAAGTGAAAAACTAATAACAAAGTCTTCATAGTCCACACTCATATCCTCTTCTGACTATCCCTGCAGGTCATTCATAAAATACTTCTTCACATCCTGGAAAATATTAAAACATTGAAAGGGGTGAGCTCAGATGCTCAGTAAGGATAACAATATTGCGGAAGCTTTCATAAATAAACATAACCATTTAAGGCAATGTATAACTAAAACAAAAGCCTTTTAAACTTGAACATCAACATAATATGGAAAAGGTAAAATGAGATAATGCCATTTACTTCTTCACATGGATATTCTACTGGTCGAATAATCACATGAAATATCATTAACCACTTTCATAATGATGGAATGCATAATGCCAGACTATCATAACCACGTAGCCAAGGCCTCGTGCCAAGACCACAAATAAGATTTTGTCAAGGCCTCGTGCCAAGACACTAGTTTGTCTCATGAGACCTGCCGATGCATCGAGGAGCTATAACGGGCTCCACCCGTCACTTATTAAGTCTAATGCATTCCTCATATGAATAGGTTTAAACATATCATAAACCATAACATAATCGTATCACATGAAACATGCATAAATGAAACATAACATTTCCACATTTCAATCACATGATTTCAATACAACACATTGATATAATAAAAACGCTTTCAAAACCATTTTCAATACCAAAATAAAAGAAAGTTAAAACTTTGTATTTATTTTTCATTAAAAAAATGATGGCTTGTAGAGGAAGCCGAAACTCAAATAATGGTCACGGAGGCGGAGAAGTCGTTGTCGCCGCATATGTATGGAAAGAAAAACATTCCCTTTTTTTCGTTTAGTAAAATTCTTCATATAAAAAAGATTCTTTTTGAATAAATGTAAAAGTCAAAGGGGTTTATACACCGTATAACAGAAAGTTGTGTATAAAACCAAATATGCCTCAATGAAAGGAGATTGAGACGAAGTCCTTAAAAATATGATTTTTAAAATAAAATAGATCTATTCTATGTATTCACTATAGGTACACATAAAGAAAGTAAAAATACAAAATAAGACATAATAATATCATGACATAATTTGAAAGTAGGAGATTAACCCAAAGAATAGAAGTTGGGTTAAGAAATTCCCTTACCCTGCGTCTTGTCCTGACTCGACCGTTCTTTAACCTCCTGAATAATAAGCTAGAGTTAATTTCTATTTACTTAAGAACCTTTTTCATGTTCATTATTCCTTTTATATCACTTATTACCATGTTATGAACATTATGTAATTATTTAAGTTAATAACGGTCGTTTTGTCGATCTTTGGTACTTGAGTCAAAAATAAACTTCTTATAATTACAAGTTGTTCATGTGGTGAAATATCCATTATATATAGAATTATATTAATGATTTAGATATCATATATATCATATATATATAGTATATACATTCATTTATAATATTACTTAACATTTAGAGGTAAGAAATGAAATGCACCGTTCATGGAGACGGTAAGCCGTACGTACGCATGAACGCTACTTTCATTTCTATTTAGTATTTAATGGAATGAAATCACAATTATATAAAGGTATAATATATTTCCAGTATAATATCATATATAATATCATTTACTCCATCCTTTATACATCCCACATATGGCATTAACGATTCACATCACTTTGAGGGGGCGGTAGTCCGCACTTCCTAAAATGAAATTATCGCGTTTACCCATAATGGAAATAATAAAGTATGCCATAAATGAGAAATACAGAAGCATAAGTAAAACATAAACATATTATATATCATATATAAATATAGTGACATCTTAATTGCCACCTTTGAAGGTGTTATATGAGTGTTGGACAATCATCGTTTCGTGAGGCAAAAATTCGCCATCCACAGAAACCGTATGTTCTTTAAACATTAGATGTAGGTGTGTGTAATTTTAGCTCGAATCCTTATTATAACAACATCCTAGTATATTGAGGATACTGGTGTTGTTACAAAAGAAATTAATAAAAATAGTTTAGGGGGTTGGAGAAGAAAAATAAAACAAAACAACATTAGAGAAGATATTACCTCAAAATCGGGTAACTCTTTTTGATTTGAGCCAAAGGCTTCCTTGGGAAGAGTTCTGCCCAAAGTGAGGCTTCTAGGAGTAAGAGGGGGAAGTTGGGAGAGTATTTGGGCAGAGTTTGGCCGAGCCAAATGGATTGAAAGTGTGAATGTGGTGGTAGAGGTGGGGGCCTTTTATAAGAGGAGAGGAGGGGCACTCTTGGAAAGTAAGGAAATTTTACATTATTATACAATGATTTTCGGATTCTAAAGTTCCCACACTTATATAATTCGTGGCTAAGGTGATAAGGGTTAGAAATATACCCATCCAATAGTCTTTGGACAAGTGTAAGCCTTGGATTTTACATTATCTTTTCATTTTATTAAAATCGTTAAATAATGAGGTCATCGCTGCATCATAATGATGTCATAAATAATTTAATTTATTTAATGTCTAAAAATTATAAAAAAAATACTATGATGTAGGAAATATTTTTATCTTTCCAATTACTATTTATAGTCAAATATATGACTTGTATTACCCCATGTAAAAATTGTTTTAGTAAAACATTTCATGTTTGTGTCATTTTTTTTACTTTCACATTAAATAAAAGGTATTTATGTCATTTTCCAACTAAAGTGGCTCCATGGGGTCCCCAAGTTGACCCATGGATTGTCTTGGTCGGCCATGGCACATCCAATGAGGGTAGGACATGTGTCAATCTCATCTCATATTATTAAAACATTATTTTTACCTTAAACTACACTAATTACCTCTAATCTCGATTAAGAACTTAAAAGTTACTATTCACCAAAAAAATTATTTTAATCTCATTGAACCACATTTTACTTCTTAATGAAAACCATGTATGTCAGATTTTTGAAAATCAAATCACAGAAGTGGTAATATTTCATTTAAATGAAAAATCAGTTATTTAACTACCACTTAGTGGTTTCACTATTCATCAAAAATTGAAGTTTTTCAGAACAATTCCAAAATTTCACCCTAAGATATAATTGATATTCCGAATTCAAAAATGATGTCTATTTTAAAAAATTCCAAACATATAAGTTGCATTAATTAGTTTTATAATTAATTCCTGCTGTCACAACAAATAACGTGTTTTTAAGAAACAATTTATATCAAAAGATTGGCAATTGTTTATGTCCAATTTCAATGTTAAATTAATTCTAATGACCACCGTTGGATAAAATGGTAAACATATATTCTAATTATACTTTAAAACCACTAAATATTATAATTTATCACTATAAATTATTTTTATTAAAAACGTTGTTTTTAAGTATTTTTCACTATTCATAAAAAATTAGAAGTTCTCAGAAAAATACCAAAAATTCAACATAGGTTAATTTCGATATTCCGAATCAAAAAATGAAGTTCATTTTGAAATATAAAATTTCTATAATTTTAAAAAGTGGTTATTACTATTCATAACGGCTACTTTGATTAGTCGCGGTGTTTTAGAACTCGAAGTTGCGTACAATGCAAGCTATTGCATTATTGAATGAGAAGCGTATCGTGGAAGCTCGGGGTGTTACATCTATAATCAATGTAGAGTCATATTGAACCATATTTCTTCTTAACAAAAAGAACAAGTTCACCACATGGTGTTTCACTTGGATGAATGAATCCCCTGTTAAGATTCTTTTGGAGTTTCTTCTTTAAATCCTACAACTCAATCAACACCATTCTATATGAAGTCATTGAAATAGGCATAACATTAGGTATGAGTTATATTAAAAACCCATCTTCATGATTTTGGGGTATATAATGAAATTATTTTATAAATACATTAGCAAACCCATGAAAAATAGTTATATCTTCCATTTTACGTTTTCCCCCAACCATATTAGATAAATATCCATTATGGATAGAAATTAATAAGTACAAGATAGAAGTAATTTCCATTGTAGGTTTTTATTCATCCTCACATCAATAAATGAGCATGGGTTCATTTTGAATATGAA
This sequence comes from Viscum album, assembly GCA_963277665.1. Lineage (NCBI taxonomy): Eukaryota > Viridiplantae > Streptophyta > Magnoliopsida > Santalales > Viscaceae > Viscum > Viscum album. The sequence continues at coordinate 1,853,517,447 of OY728129.1, read as the reverse complement.
ATGTGACTTCCCTTACCTGGTAATTTATATGGGATACATATAAAGAAAGAAAATACATGTCTATAATCACATAAAATTCAAGATTTTCAGGAATCACTTTCCCAAAAACATAAAATGGAGAAGAACTATATACTTGATATGAAACGATCATACCATTAAGAGTTTTCATTTCTATATCAATATATAATCATTGAGCTTGTAATTAGATATCCTAAAAAAATTACTTAGATATAAAAGAGTGGGAAAATCTTGAATCAAATAAGACATTATTAGTTCTATAATGGATGATAAATGTACCTTTCATCACGTCATTCTCATAACCCACTTCAGCAGTCATGATCACATGATATTTAACTTTTTCTTTATGACTAAGAGGTTTTTAATAGTGATCATTTAAAAACTTCAAATTCCTGAACTGGTTGGCATAATTCCCATATTTATTATATTTAAAGTATTGAAGTATGGTTGGTTCATTAGTTGGTGTTTTCTTTTCTCATATTGAATTAACTATCCTATTCATCGCCTTTCGATATTCAAAATATTTATAACCCACCTTTATACATTTAAATCACTCCCAATTATATTCAATAAATTCCCTTGATGTTTATTCCCACGTTTTTGGAAAGTTGATAGATGTAATTTCTATCAACTATGTGATTTATTAGAGTTTTCATGAGACCTGATCTTCCTTTTGTCCTCAAAACCATGAGAATAATGGGAATCTATAATTTATATTTCTATATTGAGTGAACAATGAAAAATTTATTTATATATACTAAGTTTTCTTATAGATAATACATTTAGGAGACTTGGATTTAAGCCACCAAATAATCTATTAATTTTTTTTATGGATAATGATTAAACCAGAGGAAAACCTTTAATGCCTTGTAAATATTTCCTCACAGGTATTAATGGATTCATCATACTTTTAATTCATATTGAGGAATTAATTCTCCATATTTTTATTTTGAATACGTGGGAAGTAATTACTAATAAATATCTTCTTAAGCTCATCCCACTACATGGAGTCAATTTCTTCATCATGCCTCACATTCTTAATAATATAACACTATTTATTTTCTTCACCTTAAAAAAAATAAGAGGATAGGAAAAGTTTTTCATGTTATGAACACTGAAGAATATAAATTTTTTTCTCAAAGGTGTTGATACATTTCTTAGAAACTAGTGGATTAGAAGACCCACTTAAAAATGTGGATGTTGCCTCATGAAAGACTCAATATTATGTTGCGCCTTTATTTTATTATTTGGGAGCTTAGCATTATTCATAGCTTGAGAAAGTTATATGATCATAACAATAAGATTCTATATTCTATCTCCCATAAAATTTGGTTACTCAATTTGAAAATAATTTCATGTTCCATCACATTCATTATTATTACGATATCTTTTGGTTCCATCCATTATCTAAAACCAAAAAACAATGTGTAATCATCATGCTATAAAAATCAGATTGAGCAATCATATAATCCTGAAATATAATTCGTAGGATTTCTATATCAAGACACCTACTTCTCAATCTATGGGACCTTATTTTTAAGATAGGTTATCCATGGTCATTACCAAAAATTTTGGATGTTATACTATACTTAGATTTATATCTATGATTTTCACCTACGTTTTCGAATCCTAATATCCAAAGATTGACTAAACCTAGCTCTGATATCAACTATAATGCCTATATATTTTCATACATAAATATTAATCTTTTTAGATGAATATTCAATACATTTACCAAAAAGACAACCGAGGAACATAATATTTTTAGTGTCTTTGGATACTAGATACACAATATTCTAATTTCATGAATGATTATAAAAATATCCCTCAAATATCTTCCCATTTAGTAATATTTATAGAAATACCCTAATTAAACCTTTATTCATAACATAGGGTAAGTAAAAATAAGACATGGTGAGCTCAGATTCTTAGTAAGGGTAAACATGTGGAATATTAATCTATGATCATATGAAAACATAAGATATGCATATGCATATGAGATCATGAATATCGATTAAAAATTTCATACAAGATCTATCACTAATCATAAAAATTATTCATGGTATAAAACATTATCATTTCCAAATTCATTTATCAGAAGAGTGAGAAATATTCATAGATCAATCATGATCCATAAGTTCATGTCATAAAAGTGTGTCACCATCATAAGTATAGAAACCATTTCATATGTCAATGTTAAATACCAAGACCATAAAATCATAATGGATCAGGAATAACATCATATTTCCTATAGTGGATCAAGCATATCAGATTGTTTCCCATAACTGATCAAGAACATATACTTGTTTCCCATAGTGGATTAAGCACATATACTTGTTTCACATAATAGATTAAGCACATAGAATTGTTTCCCATAGTTATATCATGAGATATAAAACATTAGCCAATTCATTAGAGCCATATATAATTATAGGACCACACATAACATAATTAAAACCATAAATATTTTTTATATAAGATAAAACAAATTCCCCACCGCATTATATCATAAATTTTTCAAAGAAATCAGGTTTTATATATATTTCATCAATTCAACATAGCATAACCCATAAATAAAATAAAAGGGTCTCATAAACATCTTATCATTATAAACATAAACCATATAAAAAATTACAAGGACTATATCATTGGATCATATCCCTATTAAAAAAATTAATATCTAAGGATGTTATCATAAATGACAATTCCTTTAAAAGAATCACTAGAATATTTTACAAGGAAAATACCCTTTTCATTTTGAAATCATTTATTTAAAATATAAAAATTTCCCAAATATAATGGAAAAATGTTATTTGAAAATAACCTTGGAAACTTTTAAATTAATATTCTAATCACTGATCATTCATGATGGTGATAAATTTATTTTATGACGTATAAGTTAAAAGAAAACATTTATTTCTCACTTTTTTAAAAGTAAATGATTACTTGGTTCAGAAAATTGAAAGAGGATTCCTTTTAAACCATTAAATAAAAATTCAATAATTTGTAAAAATTTCTTTAAACAATAATAAGAGAATAGTAAAAACATTCTTAAAAACATTTCTATAAATCATATAGATGGAAGAGAAATAAATTTCGACTCAAGAGAGAAATAAAATCAATTTTCCTTAAAATCATTCTTTCGACATATTGATTAATTAATGTGAAAAAAATAAAAGGAAAATATATATTATTAGTAAATAACCAGAGTAGAATAAAGTGAAATTTATTTATCTGATAAGGATTATATAATTTCCTCAATATAAATTCAAGCATAAACAATCCCAATTAAAATAGAATTGAATCATAAATCCCTTAACTCAAGTCTCTCCTTTACTTGTTAAAATTTGATCCTATTACATACTAAATATATATTTATTATACATGTATTATAGAAATATATTAATATCTATAATACCATTTATTATTTATTTATTACATCTTATCACTCATTTATTAACAATTTTTTATTAAAATCACTGTTCTGGGTGATAATTGCTTCGTTTTTCAAGGATGTTTCAGTTTGGTATTCCCAATCCTTATACGTTGATCATGGTTAAATAATTTACATAATTTTAATCATGATATAAATATAATATATATTCATTATATATGTATATATATTTAGAGTCATCAATAAAAGTTATAGATTTAAAAATGAAATACACCATTCATGAAGACGGTAGGTCGTACGAATGCATGGATGATGTTTTCACGTTTTGGAGGATGGTAAAAAAGAAAGTTAAATAATAATTAATCATTAAATAATCATTATTATATCATATAATTCATATATATTCATCAAATCCATCCTTATTACCATATATGTAAATTAGAGATGAAAAATAAAACACATCACTTCATGGGGGTGGTAATCCACACGAACACACGAGAGATGTTGTCATTTTCCAATGGTTTTGGAAGGTAAGAAGGTAGATATAATATTGTAATTATATAATTATAATTATTTAATTAATATAATATATAAACATATTACCTATCATAACAATCACCCATAAAATATGGTGATGAAAAATGAAATGCATCGCTACGTGGAGACAATAAGTCATACGTACGCATGAGCGATACATTCACATTCTATTTGAACAGAAATAGGGTGTATAAATTTTATTTCATAATAATATTAATAATTAAATTAAATTATTTTTATTATATTTAATTTATAATTTTATGATAAATACCACATATTTATAAGAGTTAAAATAATAATTAAAAATAAAGTGATCGATTAAGGCGATTACCTCTTCTTTGAAAGAACTCTTTTTGATCACCTATTAAAGAACATAGAGTTGGTATTTTGGGAATAAAAAATATTCTATAATTTATATAGTGGAGTCGAGAATAAAATTTTCTAGGGGTTTGTCAATCTGGAAGGCCCAAAGCGGTGTGAAGAAGATAAAGGAGATTTTCTCTTTAATAATTAAGGGGAGGGTAACTCTTGGGATTTATTAAAAGATTAACATATTATAAACTAATTATTTATCAAAATGAATCCAAATGTCCAAGTATTAGAATATAAGGTATTATGGGGTTGGAATACCATCAAATAATAATATTTCGGTAGGTTTAAGTGGTGTTTTAATCCTTATCTTTTGGTTTAACCCCTTTGTTAACTAATTTTAATCTTAACTGTGGTAACGCCTTTCTTACACTTAAAGGGTTATAATTTTAATTATAAGTTTATAGTTGACTCATAAATGTCCAATGGATAAAATTTTATACCATATATTATCCACCTTATCCACTTCCAAGATATTTATTTTCAAAATAATTTAATAAAAATATTATTTTGATAAAATATCATTAATATCAATTATGACACAATTCATTTAATTTGAATTAAAATATATGAATAAAAAGTACAAATTTGAATATAATACTTTAACACAACACTAATATTTCATAATAAAATATAAAATTCATTGAAAACTATAAATCATTAAAATTATATCACTTTTAATATTTTTAAAATTATTTATTCTATTTTTCTATTAATTGAAGAAATACCACATCAGCATTGCATAAGTATTTAAGGTAATTATATAATTAATAAAAATTATAAATAAATTTCCATCATGAAAATAATTTTATTATGGTAAAAATAGACATTTATATTTATTCATAACATACTTTTTTCCATTTTTGGACACAAAATAGATATTTAAAAGTAAGAGAGTGACATTTCGAATTTTTCTTTGTTTTAAATATAATATAGGTCATTTTCATGGAGAAGTGTCCATTAAAAAAACTAAATTTATAACCTAATGCTATAAGGGTAAAATTAAATTCATATAATAAGAATTAATATGAAATATTATGGACTTATCACTTATTTTTAACCTAGATTAACCCGATTTACCCTTTATCGGGGTGATAAATGTTTCCACAATTACTATTCATATTAACAAAAAATAAAGGGGTCATGCTTACCAAATTTTAACCTCTTTATTAAAAATATGGAATAAAGTTTATAAAATTTAATTTAGATAAGTGGAAGAAATTATTTATAAAATAAGGGCCCAAAACACAATGAAAATCAGTTTTTAGAAAAATAAATTAATATACATAAAACTTGGTTTATTCTTATCACATGATTAGAAAGATATTAAATGAATTTTAAAAAAATTTAATTTTATATATAATATATAAATTTTATTAAAATAATTCACCAATAGTGGATAATTTAATTTATTAAGATAAAAACACATTACATGCATAAAAACAATTATTTCAGAAAAATATCTCATTTATTTCCAAATGATTTCCATTTCTTTTATAATTAATTGATAACAAATGAATTAATTTTATTCATAAATTTTTCATAATTTAGTTATTACTATTCCTAAATACTAATCCAATGAATAGGTGATAACTTTCACATTAAATAATAATAGTGTAATAGTATATCACAATTTGTTTAATCTCTGTGTTGCGTGTAACACAAGTTATCAAAGGAAACAAATTTCTTTATAGAAACATATTTCATAAAATAGAGGGGAGTTACATGTATCTAATTTGTAGGTCCTCATGATAGGTATCTTTCTATCCTTAAGTATTAGGGACTCAAAATATGATCCATGTACCCCTTGTATAACAAAAATATAGTATATGGGACTCTCTGTGGTATACTTCATGGGTTATATAGCACAAAAAACTCAATTTGTACCTCATGAGAATATTTCACACCCTAATACAAGAATAATACTCATGCTAACCCTAAATATTTTCCACAACCTATAATATTTCTTGATAAAAAATATTTTGGGATAACTCAATTTCATACTTTTAGAGGTTAATTAACATTTCTCTTCATGATATATATATATATGAGTCCAATGTAAAATATTAATAAAGTGATGATTTAATTTCATATAACATGATATATTTTATATTCCTAATATATTTTAAGAATAATTAAAAAAACCATACATAAGAGTCTATCAAACATATCACACATGATAGACTACCAGATCAGCCTTCTATTTGCTGAAATTTTAGGATTTTGGTAAACTCATTACATCATCATGTAATTCTTGACACTTCTCTATGTGACCATATAATAAAATCCTCCCACTAAAAAATTATTGTGAGTAAAATATATTAATAAATATAGTTTTAATAATAGTGATACTTATGAATCATATTCCTAATGTTCAATCCCTTGAACATAGTATTCAAACACCTTAACTTCACAACACCCAATATTACGGTGTTAATAAATTTTATTGTCTTCTTAAAACTCTTTATAAATTCATAATAATCATAATTCATAGAGCCCTTTCCATCAAAATTTTCTTATAAAGTATTTTGGAAACTAATTTAACTCTTTACATTAATCATTTACTGATATACCCTAAAACAGTTAAGATATTTAAGTGGAATCCAATTTTAATGGAATAATATTTTATATATTAACATAAACTTTTAAAAATATAAAAATACTCCCAATATCTTCTTAGTAATTATATTTACTTCTAAATATCCTACTAAGATTCAAAAACTACTTCATTTTTAGGAAATTACACTTATTTTCAATATTGGGAATGTTAAAAAAATTATTATTTCCATATCATATACGGTATTCTATGTGTTTGGATAAATATTTTGAATATAATACTCTATTATTTAAAATACTTCACTGATGGTGGTAGGATAAAATCTATGATATTTAACAAATATATGGATACAAACTATTTTCTCCAATAAAACATTTTTATCCTTATATTATTTTCAAAACATGTTATAGAATCTGATGGATTATAAACCTTATGTATTAAAATCATTATCTCATATTGTTTATAACAAAACTTGTTAAAAAAAATTTCACTTATCATATAAGAGAAGAAAGATAAAAATACACATATTTTATTTTAGAACCATCTGATCTTGATATATTCAATTCTATGATTCAACAATCCTTTTCTTTATCATTTTTACTCTTGTATACTTATAACATTTGAAAATTACAAATTTGGTATCATATAACCTATAAAATCAAATAATTTATTTATATTAAAATAATTCATAATTTTAATTTTCCAGGGAGTTTACAAAACTCCTTTAGGAATTTCATATAATTACATTATATGGAATTATTTCCCCCCTTCTTGATTTTACATTTATTTTTCAATGACCAAGGATGGATATTTGAATATTTTTTTTGGTCTTTCTAACCAAATTTTCTTATTATATTTTTAAATTTCACCCACTTTTACTATATACATAGCATCGAAACCTGGACATATGATGCCTGATTCATTTATTTTTAATACATTGGGAAAATGGGGTAAAAATTTATTTAACTCATTTACATTGTTAAAAAAGATACAATGATTAAAATAGATTGAATATTATAGCCAGATAAAGCCTTTAGGAAACCTTGATTGAATTATTGTATGCTTAAAATAAGCATCTAGTTTCATTTTTTGAACCACTTGATAAGTTGTTTACTCAAGAATGGGTTACTCTAATACATAAAATTTTCCTTTCTTAAGAATAGTTCTTATGCATCACATTAGTCAAAGAATTTACTCACAATAATATTCTCCTTTATCTAGGGTTTGTCTCAATGTTATGTTTGATAATTATGATTATATAACAACAACTTTTATCATATTATTATCATATCTTATATTCATTTAATAATGAATTTTATTAAATTTAATCCACAAAAATTATGATCCCTTTTAATTCTATCATTTCCTTTAGCGAGATATGATCCATATTTTACTAAATAATGAGTTCACTTTAGTGTTCATCTAACCACTTAGATATTTAGGTAGTCCATCATGCCAATCATATCATATATGAATTTTACACAGTTGAGTGGAGAACCCTTTTCCCAATCCATCATATTGATAAACTCAATACCATTCCTTTGATATCCTTCATAATGGTTTCCTAATTACATGTAACCCAAATTACACATCAAGATTTAAATACCTAAGTCTTACGGTTATCCATTTCTACCATGCCTCATACAAGATAATCTATGGTCACCCAACCTTAGAAGGAAACTACTCGGTTAAATGAACTAGATCTTGGTAATTGTTTTCTTTTGAAGGAATATAACACTTATTATTCTAAAGTAGAATTAACATCACCATCTTATCAAATGTATTCCCTTAACATGTATGTATTCTTCAAATGAATTAGTTCAGAATACCATTCCCTCCACTAAATTAATATGTTCAAACCATATTGATATGAAAATATTTACAGAACTACTAACTTGTGTTATTAACTCAAACTAAAATACAACTATTTTTATACACATCTAAATAAATCTCATGAATAAGGTATATGAAACCCTTTCATGTAAATGTTTTGAATAATATGAAATCAATAATCGTGAAATGAATCATATTGGAGCCATAAATAACCAACACACAATTTTTTAGACAATTCATAAACCTCAAGGCCAGTGGCAAGTCAGACCCAAATTCCCTATACCCAATAATACTTTACTCAAGATAGATATCAATTACATCATAATTATAAAACCTAATATCAAAAATTATAATTAACCATTAAATTTAATATCACAACCCAGTACAAGATAAATTAAAGTAATAAGAAAACTAAATCAATTATCATACCGAGCATGTAACTCCTTAGATGCATTCATGAAAATTTATAGAATAATTTTAACATTTTGAACTAAAGAATAAACATATTTATAATATAGACTATTTAAATATATGAATAATAAACAAGGAATAGATTAAATAAATTAAAAATTTATGTATTTAAACATGAGATAATTTTTTTATGAATAATTCATAAATAAATTTAATTATAACACTTTATAATTTCTATATACATCATGTAAATACCATAATTTTAATAAATATAAAAAATATATATATATCACTATTATAAAATAATTTATATTCTTTATTTACATGTAATTTACTTTAAATATTTGATATTAATTGAAATATGAACATTTTATTTTCCAATTCTGTTATGTAAACAATTTACACAATCTAAATATAACATATAAAATATTATTTAAACCTTGATCAAATCAATTATCACAACACATTTTGATATGGTTAAATAATTTCTCAAAAAAGGCCTTTAATTTTAACATTTCAAATCAAATATTATGAATAATTTATAATTTAAATATGAAATCATTTATATTTATCCTTATTTTTTAATTTATAATTTTTTTTATAAATTAAACTTATAATTTCCATATAAAAATTTTATATCTAAATTATAAGTCATTCCATATAAATTGAAATGGTTATTTTAATATTAACAATTAATATTATGGATATTTTTGATAAATGTTTTAAAAGCATTTAATTATTAAATTATTATCTGTTTAAGATTAACTAATTTATAAAAATATTTATAAATAAATTAAATATATGGAAAATACATTTTTTTTAATTTTTAATCAATTTATAAATTATAAATTTCAATTCATAATTAAAAATATGAAAATTCAAATTATATATATATATATATGTCATATTTAATGATATATCAAAGTTGTAATCTATGATTGATAAATTCGTGACTCTATAACTCTTATAGAATTATCAATCATAATTTACGATTGATAAGCATGGCCTAAAACATCTAGGGTGGGCTGTGAAACATAACCAAGTGGTTTTGGTAAAAATAGATTACGATAAGCACCTATGTAATATTAAAACAACCCTTAGAAACATACGTAGCATTGGCACATCACATTTATCAATCAAGGCTTATAACATGTGGATTGTGTGAGATTATCTTACCTCACCATAATCTATCATACCATCGACCCTACACATCATCCAATGACAAGCCTCTACATAAGGGTAATCTGACATGACTTGTATCTATGTAAGAGTGATCTAGAACTTCTTTACAATATGGCCCACAAAGAATTAAACCCTTCAGTTATCAAGAAACCACTCTTTAAAATAAACCTTATATCATATAGATGATACAAGGATCTATTTTTTATTCACATAAATGAATCATAGAGAAACCTATGTATTTTATGATTCACTATGTTTTACCCCATGATATGTTAAAATTGAAGGTTTACAATTGAGTTACTACTTAAGATATCATATATCATATGTTGTGACCCCAATATAGTTTAGTTTATGTAATATTATATTCCATTACATAAAATAAAATATCTATCATTTTTATGATAGGTAATATGAATCAACATGATATACTATATTCTCCATTTTTCAACATGATTTCATGAATCAAATGACATTGTGATGCTTTGATACAACTATTGTGGTACAAAAATATTCCATCATATAAAACTATATAATGTGAAATCTATATGAACTTATTAGAGAACTTTATTTCCCCAAATATTTTCCCATGCAACTCTTTGAATCACAATAAATCTCCTGGGTAGAGAGCGTCACTTATTTACTTTTCATATGTGAGAGTTCCCAAGAATCGGTTAACAATTTAACCTTTGCTCTAATACTACTATTTGGTTATTAAAGATCAATTGACACTCAATCAACATATATTAAATAACAAGAAACTGAAATTCCCAAGATCTACCCTGTATGAAACTAAAACCATGTTTATATGAAAATGAAGAGCACTTCCATGTGTACCTTAGACCGATGAGTTTTCATATCTTCCTTAATCATATGATCTTGATAAAGATCACAAAGAGGAAGACAATGGAATCCATCCTCTATAGTGTATCCATAGGATGAAATATTCATCCATCATATGTGCAAGATCATCCTCACATCCATGATATGCTATTACATCACCAGGGAAAGGATGAAGAATGAAGAGAGCTTCAAGGGAGATATAGATTCATCTAAAATATTAGTAAGTATAAAACCCCATATTTGGATTGTTTATATAATCCCTCTAAGCACTTCTAGTTAACCATGAATTTACTCATGCATTACTAAACACATTAGTAAATCTTTGACCATTCATGTATACATCACTTGGATGTATTGTTCACTCTCCCATGAATTTCATTATATAAAATGGACATATTAATGATAATCAACATAAAAGAATCAAACTTTAATACTTTAACATTACACTTCCTTTCCAAGGAAGTTTCATGTTATCACATAACAAGCCTTACGATATCCATAAAACAAAGGCATATGATATGCCTTAGTTTATAATAGGCCTTACGATATCCCTAAATAAAGGCATATGATATGACTTAGTTTTCATACTCATCATACTGTATGACATACACGTATCTTACAATATAATATGTATCAATGAACATCCAATATTCAAGTTATTTAGTTCATATATCTTCAATATATGAAATTATAGATATTTATTTTACAGGCCATGTATTATATTTCAAGCTCTACTCTTACTTTTTAATGGGTTAATTATTGTTTTACTTTGTTTCCACTTTTTTTGTTATCTTTTTTATTAGAGAGTATAGTCTTTCCACTATCACCACCTAGAAACATGATTCTAGTCTATAGCCTCAATTTTATAGGGAGGTGTCCTTAAGGTTAGTGAAGCTCTATCTCAAGTTCCATTCAGGCGATCTAGGTTGGGGATGATATAAAGTGTTGTCAAGGAAATTTTTTTTAAAAAATTCTCTGATTGGGGTGTTTGTTTGTTATTTTGTGTATAGTTGATAGATATTTAGAGATATTTTAGGACTTGGGATAGATGTAATGTTTTGTTCCTGGTCGGTATATGTGCGGGATGGAGTCTATGTTTCTAGGGGAAACAAGATCTTTGTTTTTATTTTTCATGGTTATAGTTGAGTTATTTAACCTAGATAAACATGGTATTTGATGTTACAGATTTATTTTTTTGATTCTTAAGACTAAGAGGAAAGAGATAGAATCCATGCATCAATATAGGAATTTATGAATCACATGAAATTCATGTGTCTGTTTGTGAATTCCATTATAGTTATAGAATATGGTGTTAGTTATTTAAACTATTAAGAATATAATATACCTTGTTTCCCTATATAGTTTCTTTGTGTAATTATACTAAGCTAAACTGGTTTCATGATTCCTAGTGTTATAAGGTATGCAGATCCTAAGTGTGTATTATACCATACTATATAATGTCCAGGTGGTGATATAAGGACAGATGGTATATAACATGGGTATAAGTAGGAAAGTGTTTAGGCTAGTGATATGCACCACCTGTTAAAAATTTCCCTATTTTTGATAACTGAGATGTTATATATTTATTGATCATGGAATTTTGGCTTTCAGATATTTGAAACCTTGATGAAATTTGTTAAAGAATCATGGGATCAGAAATATGGTGCCACTGAGGTGTGATATGATTACTCCACCTAAGGGAAGAGATACATATGACTCATATGCAGAGCTTCCAAGGAAACCAATGCACCTGAAGTAGTGAGTTAAGATTGAGAATATATTTTTTGATTACTTGAGGGTGATTCTAATATGGTCCATTTAGAGTATTTCCCAATGGACTTAGGGAGATGAGATATCTATGTAATATTTGACTAGGTATATTTAATACCACTATCCTCCTTTGTTCCCAAGAGTGGTAAGACTCTAGGCATATGAGTTTTGGATCAAGTCTATCTAGACTATCTTTGATCACATTGAGATGAGTCCAGGGTGACGTGTACGATCATGGGTTTTCTATGAGGTATGGGTCCCTAAATATTTAGTTTTAATATTTAGTTTTTTCCTTATGGATATTTCTGATGAAGTTACGGTGGGTTTAAGAGTGTTCATGGATTTTTAGAGCCCAAATCACCGGATTTTTGAGTAAACATTAAAGGCACATGGTTTTTTTAAACTCTGCACTTGAGGCCACATGGTTTGTTTAAATCATGTGGGGTGCTTAATAGGGGATCATGAGTTATCAAATGTTTGTGAAAACTGTGAGCCTCTGCACATTTAGTGCCACATAGGTAGTAAGCCCGCATGGTTGGCACATGGTTTCGCCAAACTGTGTGGCCAAACCATTCAACCCATTAAAAATTGGTGATATACCCATTTTATCCCTCTTTATTTATAAGTTGCACCACTCTGCTTTTCCCTTAAACACATAATACCCATCCTCTATTGAGATATCTTCCATGTAATCTAACTAGGATTTGAAGATTCCACTTCAATAATACTCTGATAGGACTACTATTCATCACCTTGGTCGGAAAATGGTATGTGATTCAATCAATTACCTTCCTTTATCTGGTTATTTTTCCATTATCGATGTTATTTATAGGCGAGCTAATATGCCCCATTTTCAGGTTATTTTTCTATTTATCCATTTTCTTCTATTCCAATCTAAATTAGAAGTTGATTCTGGATGATGGTTCATCAATCACCATATGGTAGGTGGTCTATAACTTTTCTTCAAGGCTCATCATTTAAAATTTTCACCATTTTTCCGAATGCTGGATTTACCCAGGAGTCACCCCTAAAATTATTCCTCTATAAACTAGTTTCCCATTTTGAAACCCAAACACCTTAATTTACCCCTTCAATCATTGGATATAATTGATCTCAATGTGAGCTAACCCTTGGGTGTGCTATGGATATTACTATATGAAAATTTGTATATTATTAACCCAAACAACCTTCGGTGTGTTTGGTTCATCTTTGACAAAGGGATTTAATTAATTTAAAGAGATGAAATGGTATATTATCCATGGAAAAGTATGTTTCACTTGGATATTATTTAATTATAATTAAATGTTATAATAATATGATTCCTCCTATTAGCCATTTTATTTATAAATTAAAGGTAAATGGATTTAATGAAATGGAAATGTTACGATGGAATGGTTATTACATAGAATTTGGTTATTTTATTAAATATAAGGTTTCCAAAGCTACTATGTACATTTTTATTGTTTAGGTAGTGGTAAAAATTGATCCAACCTTGGATTCCTAATAGAATGCCTTAAGCACTCAGAAGACGCCACCTCGATTCATTGGGATGGTTTCCAAGGGAGATACCCACCTTGAAATTCGGTTTTTGTCTTATTAGTATATAAATTCCTTGGTGTAGTTTCATATATTCATAATCTTCATATCCATAAATTATAATTACTTGGATGCACTCCTTGGATTCATCTTGATGTCCTTGTACATGTGACACCTTGGATTCTCTCCTTGGTATCCAATCATTATTTTCCCAAGATTTAATGTGGATGTGTTCAATAGACTCATTTTGAAACTTTTATAGTGGAATTATAAGGGTGTTGCCCATGGATTTGACTTAAACACCTATAGCCAGGCTACATGGTTTATTCCTATGAGCTGGATTGACCTTCTAAGGGTAAGGATGCCTTGGTTTTACCTTGGGTCCTATCATTCTATTATAACTTCTTGGATTCCTTGGTTAAACTTTGGGTCCCTTTTTATATATTATTTTTACCTGCACACCTTGGTTATATTCCTCAGACCCTGATCATTTACAGGTTACCTATTCATACTTATCCATCTTAAGCCAAATTCAGGTATGGTCAGCCGATCATCCCAAGAGAGGCCGATCCCAACATGGTTATTATTTGATGAATTTTAGTCTATAGGTTATTCTTCTACCTGCACACTATTACATTTATATTCACATAGTAGACTTGTTGTAAACACTATTTATGGTGTCCTAATTATTATATATCACACCCTGTTTGAACAGTTGATTGATACCCAAATAGACTTCATGGATGTGGGTAGGGATAAGGGAAATCACCCAGTCATAGATGCTTTATTTTCTTACAGTGATGGAGCTTAGGAGCACAAGACCGAGCATAGGATTATAATGCTAATAGATATAGTCCTTTTTGTCCTTTTATTATTTTTATATAATTGTTTTTTATATAATAATGTTTTTATGTATGATAATTACTTTTTATATGGAATATTGACATTGACATCATTTTATACACAATGATGATTGTAGTTGTTCAATATATTTATCTTATCTGGATGTTTATCATTTTTTCCACCCTAGCAGTTCCTTTTTATCATCTTCCACTATTATTCACTTATCATAACACTATGCTCAAATTTTATTATGAGGATAATGTATCCCCACTACACCACCTTAGACCCACATTGGTAGTCGACAACCTCTAGCATATGGGTAGGTGTGCTTGAGTCCATGTGGACAAACATGTTCAATTACTTATGAGTGAACTGGGTCTGGGAAATCACATAGTGGCATCTGAGATCTTTTCCTTTTGTATTATTATTTTGGGTTGGTGGATATAAGACTTTGAATGTATAATAATTTGGTAATGAGTCTATGCTAGAGAGTATCTAACCCATATACAGAAGAAAAATACAAATTGATTTGTATGAGATTTAATGTTCTGGATTGTTCCTGTTATGGTTGTACCGATTTCACCATTGGGAGATGCACATAAATTTTTGATTTTATTACCATTATTGATTTTATCATTACCATTGGCCTAGTATGAAAATGTGGCAGTGTATCATGAATCATTATAGGAATATGAGGATTGATAGGTCATGTATTATATCATGACAAGTTTACTTTCCGTGTTCATTATCTAATGCATATTTTTAGTTATTTAACAGCTATATTTGATATTTTTATAATTTTTCTTGAAGGGATAAAATAATTGTACTAATTAAAGTGTTTGTATCAACCTAAACAGTATTTCCCCATATTTTGTGATGTTACCACCTTAATTTTCCAATTATAGTATATTTTGATCCATCGATCATTGGTCAGACAAGCTGAAATTTTAGTTGGTTACAATTACATGGATGCTAATTGCAATTTAAAGAGTGTGTATGCCTTTATAAATTGGGAATGACGATCTATCTAATTGAACCATAAAAAATTTATGGTTTCAATTACATGTAGTACCAATTACAACTTATAAATCATAGAACTTTATAACTTGGTAATGGAAGACACATCTAATTGGTCCATGATATATATATATATATATATGTATATATATATATGGATATACACTTTTTCATACTTATGAACCATTGAGTTATAAATTTAAATAAAATTGGTTTCCGTTAAATGTGGATTCCAATTGAAACTTAAAGATAATTTTCAACTATAAATTGTAATTGACACTTTATATACCATAATACCTATAATTTATACTTGAAACTTGACTAAGACCATGGCCTTAGATCTTGGGTAGTTGGCTTATTATTTTTTAGGTAGTGAGACATTATGTATATCCTTGTATTATGAGAACTTCCTTTCATTTCTTATTAATTTTTGAGGAATGATATTGGAAATTATAGATATATACCTCCATAATGACCTCTAGTCAAACACTAGGAAGGTGGAAAAGATACGATCTTGAGGTTTTGGGGATTAAAACTCTAGTAATACCACTTACAGAACCTACAATTATACCTAACTTGGTCTTTAATGCCCATTTTTATAGGGTTTTCTACGTATCATGAAAACTATACAGGGAGCCCCGTGACCTGACCATAATATGGAAGATATAAAACAAGAGTTATAGTACTAACATCCACCTACTTTCTCTGGGTATAGTGGCCCCCAAATATTTGAGACATAGATAAAGGCCATGATATCAATCATTGAGCATACAGAGACACCTCTATAAAGGAGGTTCAAGCTTATAGATTATATGATTTATGGTTCTACTAGGAATTTGTGGAAATTTTTAAACAGGAAGACCATCATCAGGATATGGTTTAGAGAGATTTATAGGAAGCCTTATATGAATATTTCTTTCCAGAGGTGCTAAGTGATGATTAAGATAGGGAATTTATGCACCAAGATCAAGGATCTCTATCAGTTATGGACTATTATTCTCTCTTTATTATGATTAATTGTTTTTAACTTTCCTTAACCAATGATGAGCTTTCAAGAGTGAGATACTTTGAGGATGGTCTTAAATATTTCATCTGATCTCAAGTAAATTCCTTCTATTTAACTATCGTTTTGATAATTGTGAACCATAAATTGGCCAATGAGTGAAATTTTAGGGAATATTATGGCACAAGTAATGGTGGTTTAGCAATGAGGTAGGGTAGTAGTTCAACCAGTGGTAGGAAACCTTGTTTGGAGGGTTCTCGACAGATCAGTGGAATCCAAAGTATCCACACTGGTAGTTTTTTAATATTCCATTAGTGTGGATGGAAAGGTCATGTAAAGCCTCATTGTGACAATGAAATAGTTTAGTGCCAAGAATGTTGCAGAATGATTCATCTTTAAAAGTTTTTCAAGACCTTTACATATGTTCCTAGTGAAAGAGGACATGCAATTACTCTACCTTCTGGAGTAGGATTAGTTTTCCCATAGCATTCGAGAAGCTATACTACCACTAGCTATACTACCACTAGCTATACAGGATAAGAAGGTGGACCTGGTCTAGGATTTCAGGCTCAAGATATGTAGAGCTAGCCATGTGGACCCACTTTGGGTAGTTAAGTTTCAGTTTAGGGATATGGATTAGGCAAGATATATGCAGAACAACCTATACCTGAGGAGCAGGGTGCTGAGTTGTCTACATTATGAGGTACGATATTTATAGCCTCTAATTTTGTACCCGACCTTTTTTATTCCAACTCTTCACATTATTTTATATGTGTGACTATCATGAAAATACTTGGGATCAAGTTTTACTATTTATATGGAGTGATTATTATGGATACACTGCTGGGAGTATAGTTAGAAAGTATAATCCAATGAAGTGAGTGAACCCTTGAGGTTGGTGGTTATCATTTCCTATGGGACCACTTCATCCTTGAGATGATAGGATTAAACATCATTATTGGGATGAATTTATTGGTTCCATATAATTACCATATTGAATTTTATCATCATAGGGTGTCTTTCTCATCACCTAAGGGAAATATCTATGTGTATCAGGGTAAACAAATTGTCTAGGCTAGTCGAGTTAGACCTAAGAATCATGGGCTGATAGGAGTGGCAAACTAGATTGATAGTATTTTTATGAGTTATTGGAGAACATGATGAAAAAAATTACCTCTAGTCATATAGTGATTTAGGGACATCTTCCCTAATGACTTTTCTAGACTACCTCTTGAGAGAGAGAGAGAGAGAGGTAGATTTAGATTTTTATATTGAGTTGGTTTTCAGAGCCGTATCAGTATCTATCCCACCTTATAGGATGATAACTAAAAATATTCAAGAACACAAGAAGTAGTTGTAGAAACTAGAATATAAGTGGTTTATATGATCCAATACTCATCCTTAGGGTTCACCTGTGATTTTCACTAAGAAATCAGATGATACCTCTCAGACTTACATTTTCAAAAAGGCCAGTTTAAGGGTTGCCTGTACCCAATAGAGAACAACACCATTTCCAATTCAATGCTTCAAAACATCCACATAAAAATCAAAATTCAAAAAACCAAACCGAAATCATGAGATGACTGCCTTGAGCCGCGCACCCACCATCGTACCGCGGACCCTGCGCCTTGAATCGGAAACCATTATCATATGCCACCATTCACAGCAGGATGCCGACGAGACTGCAGCCATCGTCATCGCCGAAGGGTTGATAAACCACCACCTTCATCACGTCCACCGGGAAAAACAAATTCATCCGCAATAATCGAATCTCGGGTTAGCTCACCATCATCCGTTGTCACGACCGTCGACGATTCAGAACCAAAAAAACCAACCTCTCATGGCCAAGAACAACCAGGCCGAAATCGCAATTGAAGATGACAGAAAACCAAAAAAACCGAACCATATCCAAAACTTCGAGTCATTTCAACACCAACGCCACGACATCCACAAACCTGAACCGCAAAAACCCATCTCCACCTTCGAGACCGCACCCGGCGACCAGATCCACCCAACGCACTCCAAGCCTGCTTAGAGAAAAAGTGTCAACCTCCACCGCAGCAGATGGAACTCGAACAAATATCCACACCGCTCTGCCATGAGAAGCCATCTCCAGACTGTGGCCGACATACAGTGATGAGCTGAGATGAACGAGCCCACAATGAAGATGCCTCCACAGGAAGAGAGATCTCCCACCACAAGCTTTCCAAACGACGGGGAGAAGATCCCAGCTGGCCCACAGCGAGGGGGAGAAAGGCGGCGACGGGGAGATGACCTCATATAGATGACCTCTTTGACCAGCTTCAAGGAGATAAAGTTTTCTCAAATATTTTTTTGAGGTCAGGATATCATCAGTTATGAGTTAAGACTTTATACATACCATATAAAATGTTTCATATAATATATGTCCATTATGAGTATCTGGTTAGGTCGTTCTATTTTAAAAATGAACCCCTTGTTTTTATGGTTCTCATAAATTTGGGTTTCCACTTGTATTTGAATTATTTTTTTGTAATATTCTTGGAATAAATCTTGGCGTACTCATATAATCAAAATAAACATTCCAAACATCTTAATATCATTTTGAGTACAGTGAGGGAGCACCAACTATTTTCTATGCTCACAAAATTCAACTTTTGGATTAATAAGGTTCACTTAATGGGTTATATAATATAGAAATCATGAGTATTCATAGATCTAGAGAATTTGAGTGAATTATTTTCTTGGGAAAATCCCATGAACATTTTTTAAATATAGATTTTCTTGGGATTAACAGGCTATTATTGTTTCCTCATTCATGAATTTTCACACCCCGAAGCACCTATTATTGGATTGAAAAAATGGAGATTAAGTTTTATGGTTTTAATCCTATGAAACAACCTTTTAGGAGTTGAAATTATGTTGAGAATGAATGATTATCTTGATTCTCTAAAATCCCTATAAAATCTATACAGTTTATTGTTATGCTTCAGGCATAGGGCTGGGGGCCATTTAGATGCAATGAGATTGATTCTTGGAATACATGTCTCATTATTTGAGGCCTCATGAGAACAATTACCTAATATATGAACTAAATATATCATATTTATCATACACATTTAATTTTTGGAGGCACTACTTATTGGGAAAAATATTTTTGGTGTGTACGGACAATAAGTGTCTTAAATAAATATTTATCGAGTGTGATTTGAATCTCAGATAGAAAATATGGGATGAATACCTATAGTTGTTAGGATTTGAGTTTTCTCATATGTTTGGAAAATTAAATACAGTATCCAATGATCTAATATCTAAGAGTAAAAAATATGCAGTACAATAGGCCAATAGTGCATGGTAGTTGATACCACTCTTTTTGGTGATGCATTTGGAGGTATATGAATGTCATGGATAACCTTTTCCTAAAAATTTAGTAGTGACATCATCACTTATGGATAGGGTAAAAATGAGAATACTATGAAACCTAGATGGATTGGTCCTAATGGAATGTGTGTAACACCTTGAGTTTTTATGAAACTTTTTTTGTGAAAAATTTAATTTCTTCGACAACTTGTGTTACATGAAACACCTTCATTAACAAAGAACAATATACTATTTATATTATTATTCAAAATTTACTATTATAACCTAGATATTAAAATTGGTGGTATGAATAAGAATAACCACCTTTTAATTATTAAGTATAATGGTTTTATTCATGGAAAACATATTGATAAAAATTACTTAATTTTTATTAAATTCATTATATATTTAAAAAATACTCTCTTCTCAAAAAAACATTTATTGATTTCTGTGAAAAAATAATAAAATTAATTTTTTTTACAATTTTATGAAATTTATTTTTAAAAAATAAAATTAATTTTTTTAATCTACATGACAAAAATATCTTATGGTGAATTTATGGGAATTTTTAGAAAAGATAAATTTTTTGATGAGTAGTAAAAATACTGGTTTATATTGAAAACTGCATTTTCGTTTACAAAATTTATAAGGTTCCCTTTTTAAAATGGTATTAAAAGTAAAATTCAATCAATTATATTTAAATTAATCCAATTTAAATCATGGTATTCAATTTAATATTGAATTTTTATTTGAAACCATTTTAAACTTTTAAATATTTTCTCTTTGGAAAAACGCTTTTTCATCATGTTTGTGGGGTTAATTTTAAATTAAAAAATTTCCATTTTTGTGAATGAAATTTGGAAAAATGGATTCCATATTTTGAATCATAATAATTAATATTATACAATAATGTTAAAATTAATTTTTACCATAATTAATAGTAAATATATTAAAAATTAATTACCATGGTTGAGGTTAAAATAGGTTTACTAAGGGTTTAAACTAAACAGATATGGGATAAAATAACTTATCAAATTTTAAAAAACCCATTGTATGAACATATTTATACCATATCACATATAAGGTTTGATAATTACCCATTTGGGAGCCCTTTTTAATGTAAAAAACATGGGTACAATTTATTCTTTTCAAAATATCCCATGTGCTTCCTCTCCCCCACTTATAAAAGACCACCCCATATCATCTCCTCTTCAAAATTTTAAAACCATTTGGATAATAGGTTATCCTATAATCATTGTTTTTATCAATTTCTATTAATAAGTCTTTAGGTATAAACCTAAAGTGGTTCTCCAAAGAAGATGTAAACTTCTTAATCTTGCATTTTATATTATTTCTTCCTCCACATCCATTAAATAATATTAAATTAATATGATATAATAACACTACTTTATCCCATATAATTATATGTTATTGTATTAATGGAATAAACTATATACATATCTTATTCCATCAAATGGGTAACAAAACCATCGATCGTGTGTATGGTGGACTACCGCCTCACGAACTGATGTTATTCGTTTTTCATCACCACCTCTCACTGCCGAATATAATGATGAATTTAATTTATATATATATATATAATATTTATTATATTATTATACCTTTTAAATTATAATACCAAATCTATATTCTTACCTCTAAACCCTTTGTAAAATAATAACGTCGCTCGTGTGTACGATGGAATACCGCTACACGAATTGGTGTTATGTGGTTTTTCATTTTTGTTTTATTGGATGGTAATTAGGATATATTAAATGAATATGTTAGATAATTTTAACATAGTTATACTTATTTAATTATAATATCACATATAACTTATTACTTTCCATTCCATGGGGGATATGATAATGTCGTTCATGTGTACGCTGGACTGCCACCTCATGAAGCGTTGTGATTCATTTTTCACTAACCTTTGAATGGAAGGTAATAAGGGTAAATTTAATGAATATATGTGATATATATTACATAAAAATTATTCTATAAAGGTAATATATTATTTAACTTTCTTTTGTTCCATCTATTGAGAAAATGGAAACAATGTTCATGCATACGTATGACCTACTGTATCCATGAACAATGTAATTCATTTTCTATCTCTAACTTTACAGGATTAATATAAATAAAAATATAATGAATATATATGATATTTATATTAATTTTAAAATTATGGATATTATGGAACCATTATCAATGTAAAATGATAAAAAATACCCAACCAAAACATATTTGAAGAATGAATCAGTTATTACACAAAATTTTATTTTAACAAGGAATTGTTAATAAAATGGAAATAAATGAACATAAGTAAATCATATATAGTATTATATATATATAAGTATAAATATGTAATATATTTATAATAAACCTATATTTATTATACATGAGGTTTGAACGTGTATGAAGTAAGTTGAGACTTAAGGTAAGACAATTTTTGTCCTAATTTTTGTCCCAATTTTTCTTCTTTGGGACATATATTATGTTATTGACCTATATTCTTTTAAGATGTGTATATAAAACCGTTTTGACATGTTATATAATGAATATAAACATTTTTATGATATTTATAGTTTATTTAATTTTATTATTTAATGTAAATTATTTTTTAAAAGTTACCAAAGTGGTAAAGGTTTTACATTACAATCCCATTGTTTATCAGGATTATTTATTATTATGATTACCATGTTAACATATTACAACATACCGCTAAAGAAACACATTAATTTTATTATACTATGGTTATTTTATGAAAATAAATGTTTTCATTTCATTTTCCTCTCTTTATGTACTCAAGAGACCAAAATAACGTTTTTAAGGAAAATCTACTTTATTTCTCTCTTCAACGGAGAAACCTTTTTATTCCATATCTGTATTTTATAAAAACAATTTAATGAATTTTTAATGTTACTCTATGATTTTTTAAATTTAATTTAAACCATGTTTTAATTTTTTTTAAAATATTTTAAACATAATTTTCATATCATTTTCCAAACAAGGCTCGCTTGGATTTTACAAAAAGTGTGAAAGGAATCTTTGTTTTAACATACACGACATGAACCTTATTTCCCGTTGTCATTAAAATTCAATGATTTCAAGATTTACTTATAAATTTTCAATTTTTTTCTAAAATAAAATGTTTTCCTTAATATTTTAGAATTTTTTAGATTTTAAATAAATTATTTCAAATTGGAAATGTATTTTCCTCAAGAAATGTTCCAAGTGATCTTTCAAAATAATTTTCATTTGAGGTGACATACTTTGATGATAATTAAGATTTAATGGGGATATTATCCAATGACACTATCCTTATTATTTTTCAAGATGGTTTATTATCATGATGAATTTTTTTTATGAAAACATTTTCTTCTCCACGGGTTATACTGTAATAAAATGTTTATGAAACCCATTTATTTTTCATGGGTTATGATATGAGGAATGTTTTATAATATTATTACATAAATATATATGGTTTTCACTATGTTATGGTTGTTAAATTATAACCAAACAAGATGGTTATGTTATAAAGAAGGATGGTGGGAGCGTTACACCCATGGATATTGGTTACATTATATCCAAGGTCGGTGGTCACATTATGCTCTCATGGATTATGTTCTTTGAATCCTTTAGTATTTATGTCTTATGAACTACCATGATTTGTTCCATGAAACATGTTTATGAACTATGATATATAGGTTAGGATTTTTTGAATTTATTCATATGTTCTTATACTATTATGATCATGGTATACTTATGTGATCATTGATATCTCTATTGTTTACCCTTACCGAGCATTTGAGCTCACCCTTTCTTATGTTTCCTTTACCTAGGTTATAAATAATGGTATTATATATTATATTTATAAGAATGGTGCTACTTATGATGAACTTAGTGGGATATGGTGTATTTCACATATGAACTAGTTGTTTTTGTTTCCATATTTCTAAAGATACTAGACCTCTATGATTTTGGCATGGATTATTATGGGAGATGATTAAGTTCACCTATAAACCAGTTTTCTATGTTTCCATGTTTATAAAGATACTATACCTCTATGATTTTGGAATGGATTAATATGTTATTTAAATGATATTCATCTGTTAGGATGTGATATATTTGTATGAAAAATTTGGGTCACTGCAATTAGTATCAAAGTAAGGTTTAGTTAATATTTGGAAAATAGGATGAGAAAAAATTTATGAAAACCATATGTATAAGTTGAAGTATTAGAAAATATCTTGTAATTTTGGTGAAGTATAGAGAGAGTGGTTTCCAAGTAATTACATCCATTTCTGGACATGACAACTAGATGTGGCTCTGGAACAATTGTACCCACGGGTAATAAATTTAAAAAGGGTGCATTGGAATTTAATTTTATATTAAATTGGTGAATAACAATGGGCCTTGGTACACACCTAGTTTGATACTCCCGAGGGATATGTTTCAGAAACTCACAATCTTTTTATGAACCATCACGAAGGATTTGAATAATAGCAATGAATAACCTAGGTTAACCCTAAGTTTTCATAGATTTAAAATAAGGTTTCATGATTTAGAAATATTACAAATTATTATTCATGATTTATCACTATGATTAACTATGTTATATGGTCATGCCAATTTTTTTGGTTTTATTAAGTAATTTAATATAAAATAATGATGTTGTGGTGGTAATAAATAAGCTAAAACATTAAATCACCCAATTTGAGCTTAATAATATAGATTCTTATATATGAAAAAAAGTATCAAGGAATTATAATTCATATCATCAATGATTAGATATTTAATTAATAGTGAAATCCCTTAATGGTTTGATGATTTCATCTCAAGTATACAATTCTTCTACCATTGAAGATTTTGGGAATTCACTTCCTATAAATCTTATTATTCTTCCTCTGGTTGAATTTTATGTCATCTTAGGTATTGGTTGGGTTTATCTATATAAATCCCACATAAATTTATGAGGAATAGAAGTCCCATTTGATATTACAAACAAAACTATGATCATCTATCAGTGTGATGATAAATGTAAACTTCCAAATGAGATCACACCCATTATATGGGTCTTGATTCCTATTCAAAAGGGGTGTTTATCTCAAATGGTTAGGGAGAAAATCTAAATCTATGAGATGCCTATTATATGGGAGTTTGTTAATGTCTTTCCATTAGAGTTACATATTATTCCATAGGATCATTAATTTGAGTTCTCAATATAACTCCTACCTAGTTCCACACCTATTTCAAAGAATCCCTATAGAATGGCTCTGATTGAGTTACCAAAATTGAAGGAGAAACTCTAGGATAATATCAAAAAGTGATTCATTTGGATATTTGTGTCACCTTGGGGTGAAACTGTACCTTTTTAAAAAATAAATATTGATCGATGTGACTCTGTATTTATTATCATGAACTAAACAAGATCACAATCAAGAACAAGTATCATCTACCATGTATGGATGACTTGTTTGAATAACTGCGTAGATATCAATAGTTTTCCAAGATTAAACTTAATTATAGATATCATTAATTGATGGTTAAAAAGGAGGATATACCCAAGAAAACATTTTGTACAATTTATAGACACTATGAATATATTTTGATTCAATTTGATATTACTAATGATCTGACTATTTTTATGGATTTAATTAGTAGATTTTCTGTATATTAACTTGATTAGCTTACTATAGTCTTTATAGATGATATTATTATTTATTAAAATATAAATTAAGAGCATAAAGATCACTTGATGATTGTGTTGAATACTCTAAAAGAGGAGAAGTTGTATGAAAAATTTACCAAGTGTGAAATGTGGGTACAAAAAGTTTCATTTTTGGGTCATATGATCTCAAGAGAGGGTATATCAGTGGATCCATCAAATACATAAGTTATTAAAATTTTCCCCAAAATAACCAATATAATTGAGATTCTAAGTTTTCTTGGTTTGGAAGAATATTATTTAAGGTTTTTGGATAATTTCTCACGACCATCTAATCCACTCACCAAGATGACTCGAAAGGGAGCTAAATTTATCTGGATGGATAAATGTGAGGAAAATTTCAAGGAAATGAAGAGAAGATTAGTCAGAACACCTATTCTAACATTACCTTGTAGTGGATAAGGGTTTTTAATCTATTTTAATTCATCCAAGAAGGTATTGGGATGAATTCTCAGGTAGAATGAAATGGTTATTGCTTATGCCTTTTAAAAATGGATGGTTTGTGAGAAAAATTAGGCAACTCATGTTTTGGAGTTAATTGCGGTAATTTTTTCATTAAATAAATGGAGGAATTATATTTATGGAGGAAAATATGATATATATAAAAATCAAAAAAGTTTAATGTATATATTCAAACATATAGATTTGAATATGTTATATAGAAGTTGGTTGTAGCTAATTAAGGATTACAACGGCTCAATACATTACCACCCTAGGAAAACGAACAAGGTGTTTGATGATTTAAGTCGAAAGGATCATGCTAGCTTATATTTGATGAGGATAAAAAGATATCCACTATTTATGTATTTCTAAAGGATAGATATAGAAATCTTGAAGTAAGGGGATAAATATTATCTTTCTCAAATGATTGTTCAACTATCAATATAAGTGGAGATTAAAGAGGCACAAAAAGAAGATATAGAGCTGCATATGAAAGTGAACAATATTCATGAGTTTAACTATGATTGTGATGGAATGATAAGGTTCATGAACCGTGTATGTGTTCCATACATACAATATTTGAAGTAGGATATGTTAGAGGAAACTTATATTTATCCATTATCTATTCATCCTAGAAGTAAAAATATGTATAGAGATATGAAGGATCTTTTTTGGTGGGACGGTATGAAGGGAGATATTATATATTTTGTATCTCGATGATTGTTATGTAAACAAGTTAGGAAAGAGAGAAAAAATTCTAAGGGGATACTATAACCATTACCCATACCATAATATAAATGAAAAAAAATCTCCATGGATTTTTTTTCATCAGAATCACCAAAGAAAACAAGGAGAACAATGCTATATGGGTTGTAGTCGATTGCTTTATAAAGTAGGATCATTTCATCTTTATTAGAGAAAATTACTATTTGGATTAGATTTCTATGATATACATTAAGTAAGTGTTAATGTTTCATGGAATACCACATTATATTATGTCTAACTGGTATCTAAAGTTTACCTCAAAGTTCTGGTGATGTATTTACCAGGATATGGATATAGATATAAGTTTCAGCACTACATATCATCCTTATACATTTGTTCAGAATGAGAGAACAATTCAGATCCTAGAGTATATTCTAAGATATTATTATATGGATTTCAAAGGTGGTTAGGATTAACAGTTTCCTCTAGTTTATTTTTCATATAATAATAGCTTTCACTAAAGAATTCAGATAGATCCCTTTGAATCCATCTTTATAAAGAAGTTCAGAAGTACAACATTCTGGGATGATGTTACAAAAATAACGATATGGGGACTTGATCTAGATGATGATATGGAAAATAAGTTTAGATCCATTCAACATCACACCATGGTAGCACCGACTTGATAGAAATATAATGATGACAATCCTTGGTGTGATCTACAATTTGAAGATGGTGAGAAGGGTTTCTAGTGAATTTATCCATATAAGAATGTTATAATATTTGGAAATAATAGAAAACTGATCCGTAGTTATATATATACCTTTGAAATTATTGATTGTGTTGAGATCATAGCTTACCAACTGTCACTTCCACTGAACCTCTCTCAAGTTGAAAATGTCTTCCATGTATTTCTATTGAGGAAGTACATACTTGTTCCATCACGTGTACCGAACTCATAGGCTATAACTTTGAAGCATTATATTTCTTATAATGAAAAACCATTTTATATTTTAGATGGAATAGATAAATTTCCATCAAAAAAGACAACTCACCTGGTTAAAGTTCTGTGGAGAAACCACCAAATTGAAGAAGCTACATGGGAACCTGAGGATATAGTGAGGAAGAAGTACCCTCATGTATTTGTATCAGAGTAAAAAATCACTAGGGAAAAATTAATTTTAAGTGGATATAATGTAACACCTTAATTGTTTCTAAAATATATATTTTAAAATAATTTAATTTCTTTGATAGCTTGTGCTACACACAACAAAGAGATTTAACGAACCATAATATACTATTTATATTATTATTTATACTTGAACAACATAAAATAGATATTAAAATTAGTGGTATGAATGGGAATAAAAAAAATTAAAATATAAATTATAACGGTTTTATATAAAGATAACAATTTGATAAAAAATAATAATCAATTTTTAGTAAAGTCTATATGTTTCGAAAATACTATGTTCTCAAAAAAATGTTTTTATTGATTTTTATGAACAAACAATAAAAGTAAGTTTTTTTAAACTTCTAGGAAATTTATTTGATAAAGTAAAATTCAATTTTTAAATATATGAGTCAAAATTTTCTTAGGGTGATTTTTTCGGAATTTTCTGAAAAGATTAATTTTCCGATGAATAGTGAAAAATAATGGTTATTATTGAAAACCTTATTTTTTTTAATGAATATATATGGTTACATTTTGTTTTAAAATGGGGTTTAAAGTAAAATGAGATCAAATATATTATTATTAATCCAATTTAGGTCATGGGAATAAATTTTATGTTTAATTTTGATATGAAAATCTTATAAACATATGGAGTTTCTCACTTTAGAAAACCATTTTTTAATCACTTATGAGAGATAAATTTTAAATTAAAATTTTACAAATATATGAATAAAATCTGGAAAAATTGATTACATATTTTTAATCATAATAATTAATATTATCTAATAATTTCAACTTAATTTTGACCATAATAAATAGTAAAAATTGTAAAAATTAATGGGGTTAAACGGGTTTACCTGTGGTTACACGAAAACGTTAATGGGTAAAATGACATATAATGTCACGACCCGTCCTCGGGGCCCGTTCCGTGACTACCCCAAGCCCGCCTTCCAATGGCCAGGGGCTGGCGACTAGCACCAAGGCGTAATTCCCGATAAAAAGGGAAGGCATTGCCTTTGTAAAGTAAAAAAACACCATAGAGCAAGCAAGCAAGCAGAAGCAAACACTAAGTAAAGCTGGGTACAATAGAAAGTGCGGTAAAGTATGTGGGCTAGAATACATACCCAAACTGGAGTAAAGTACAACTGAAAAGGAAAATACAGTAACTGAAAATAAAGCAGCAACGTCAAGCCGTCCACTCGTACTCCCACCTGAAGGGTGGGTACAAATATCCACCTCAGCTCCTCAGGTCCAACCATCCGCTCCGAGTACGTCCCGCCCAGTGGTCCACCTCTAGGTACTGACCTGGTCCGAAATCCTCAACCACGATCAGCACTTTCCGTCATCTTCAACCAACACAACGTAGTGCGGGAATAGCCCGTGTAGGGGTGAGTATAAGCTACTCAGTAGGGACCCCGAGACCCCCGAAGGTCTCCCAGAATCCACAAAGGATAATCCAAAAAGGAAAGATACAATCATAAAGTAACATCCGACACTACTTAGGTATATGCCCATACATATACCTAAGTCATCAATTCTTATTCAGCTCCAACATCCGAGCTCAAGTACAACCCAGTCGACACAAGAAATCACAACCCGATCCACACAGGAAAGCATAACGTAATCCACACAGGATATCAAGTAAATCTTATCAAAGATAAGGATTGAAAGTCAAGATTCAGCTCACACAGATATACTTCTTCGTAAGACGATAGTGATGATTATATGTAGCCCCTGATTCATCTAATCCCTCAGACCCACACTGGATCGATAGGTACTAACCCCCGCAATGACCCACAAAGGATCGATAGGTAACTAACCCCCGCAATGACCCACACAGGATCGGACCCACACAGGATCTGTAGGCGCTGGCCCACACAGGACCACTGAGCGCTGACCCACACAGGATCTGACCCACACTGGATCGGTAGCACTGATCCACGTAGGATCGCTGAGTGCTGTAGTCGTCACCGTCGAATCCACGGAGGATTTCTGTACAGTCGTCATCGTCGTCACAGTCGCAGCCAGCTCTAGGGTTCCCGCACACAGCAAGCTCATTCGGGAGGGTCCATTCCACGAGATGAAGGGATGATACATCAAATGACACATAGTCCGAATTTGATGTATCCAAAAGTTCCGTATCGTCAACAAGAACTCAACGACACAGACGGCGCGTCAATCGGATGCCCGGTCTGAGAGTTATTGGCTTTTTCGTCCCAGGGGCCCGGTTGGTTTTTAAGTCAAAACAAACCTGACCGTACTCCAACTATATCCAAACCTTGAGCGGAGTAAACCAAAAGTTCCGTCTCACTTAGAGGAATCCATCAAAGTTGACGGCACGTCAATCAGACGTCCGGAGCTCAAGTTATAAGTGTTTCCGCTCCGAGGGCCCGGTTGGTTTCGTGTACGAACCAACCCGGACGAACCCAAAGTTCTCCAAAACCTTGAGTGTAATATACCGAAACGACCGTCTCGATCCAAGGATCGCATTTCAGCTGACGGTGTGTCGATCGGAGGTCCACATCCCAATTTATGGGGAAAATACCGTGAGAGGTCCGATATTAGGGGGCTCGGGCACGGTCCGACCCGGCCCGGTACCCCCTGGGTCGGCCCGAACCGGGTTGACCCGACCCGGGTCCGGGTTCGACCCGACCCGGTGGGTGTGGCCCGGCCCAGCCAGCACGGCCCGGCCCGGCCTGGGCGCGGCCCGGCCTGGCGGGCTGGGCTTGGCCAACTCGACCAGGCGGCTCGGCCATAACGGTCGAGCGATGAAGGGGGGGGGGGTGGCCCCCCGAGTTGAGAAACCGCAGCCCCCATGTGGGGGGCTGCTCCAGCTGGCCAGACGGGGGTTACGACCCCCGGCGCTTCCCCCTGACTGGCCGACCCGCTCCGGCCGGCCGGCTGCTGCCGCCATAGGACCGGGGCGGTCCCGTCCCCCTTCTCCGACGCCGGCGGCCGGAAACCGGCCGCCGTTCTCTGCTCCGCTACAGCCGATGGCCGCGGCCTTGGTCCGTTCGGCGCAGTGCGACGGCGCCGCGCCCCTCCGCTGTGGCCCCGCTCTGGCCGTGGTGCTTTTGTGGTTCTCCGGCGCGGCGCGACGGCGCGACGGCGCCGCTCCTTGTTTGACTTCAACGGCGCGGCGCGACGGCGCCGCGCTTCTTCGCCCAAATCTCATAGCTTCCACGCGGTGCAACGGCAGTGCGCCGCCTCACACGTGCCACAACAAAATCAAACAAACAAGGGGGATGAGGGTCGGCCGTGTTCGTGCGGTCGGACCTCCTCCCGTTATTGCGATATCAGGCGGCTCAAATTGGAATGGAGAATGGCGGCGGAAGTATTCACGAACAAACAATTAAAATAAATCCCTACCTCGAGCGTAGTTGAACGAAGGCTCGTCGCGGGATTGCACGTCGGGGAAGGAGGTGTCGCGGAAGGAGGATCGTCGCGTTGTGGAGAAAAGATTCGTCAGTGTCGCGTCATCGATCTCTGAGGATCCGGCGTTCTTGTCGACCTTCGTTGGTGGTCGGCATTCTTCACGTTCTTCGTCGAGGAAGAAGAACTTCAAGAACTTGAGAAAAATTCTCCCAAGCCTCTCACAACCCAATCAACCCTTAATAAAATAAGAGTTTGCCTTATTTTATTTCTCAATCCATACGTTTTGAAAATCAAAAACGAAACAATCAATTAAATGAATTAATTGCAATGTTTAAACCGCCCAAATTAATTGAGGCGTTTAATAAACAGAAAAACGCAAGGGTTAACTTCCATTTAATAGGGGTGCGGGTGCGTTACCTTAATTAAAAGGGGGTTGAGGAAGTTGAAAGAAACAGTGGGGATCGTGTGGACCCCACCTCAAAAATATCCTACCTAGTGGGTAGGATATTGTGGGTCCCACTCCAAACACTTAGATCAGGTTAAACTACATTAAGTAAAATAAAAATTGGTCGCACCATTTTTATTTTATTCCTTTACTTAACCCAAAAATTTAAAAACCACACCCGAGAAAACGCAACTCCTAAAAAGGTGTTTCTAAGAAATTACCGACGCTGCGATTCCATCAGTGCCCTCAGAATTAGATTCCGAGCACCAGTTCAAAAGTTATAAAAACCCGCTCGTCCATTCACTGAACGTACCCGAGCTAAAATTCGGAAAAAGATTCCGGCCCTCGGAATTAGGTGCCGTCAGAAACTGCGTTCTTGTAAAATCCCAAAGAAAATTAAGAAAAAATTTCCCTTGAATTTTACGGGCCTTTACATTACTCCCACCTCAGGGATTTACATCCCCGTAAAGATACATCATAAAATTGGGGAAAAAATGTGGGTACTGAGCATGCATATGAGCCTCTCACTCCCAAGTTCTCTCCTAGAGGTTCCCATGCTGCCATATGATGCGCACCAGAGGAATCGACTGTCCACATAGGACCCGCTCCTGTCGATCCTCAATCTCCACCGGGACCTCCGCAAAAGTCGCCTCATCATCAGAGCGAAGACAACTACTGCTAAATCCAGGTCATGTGTAGCGTAGTTCTGCTCATGCTGCCTCAACTTTCATGATCCATAGGCGATCACGACCCTCTCCTGCATCCGGACACATCCGAGTCCGATCCCTGATGCATCGCAGTAAACTATGTACCCAACTCCCTCCTCCGGTAGCCTCAAGATAGGCGTGCTGGTCAATATCTGTCTCAGCTTCTGGAAGCTCTGCTGACATTTGTCTAACCACAGAAAGGGTATCCCCTTCTTCGTCAAAGCTGAGAGTGGTGCCGCAACTCTGGAGAAGTCTGGCACAAATCTCCGATAGTACCCAGCTAGTCCCAAGAAACTCCGCACCTCCGTCACGCTCCTGGGTGGCTCCCAAGCAAGCACTGCCTCGATCTTCGCAGGATCCACCAAAACTCCCGCCTCATATATGACGTGTTCCAATAAGTGGACCTCGCATATCTAGAACTGAGACTTCGAGAGCTTACCATAAAGCTGGTGCTCTCGGAGTGTGTCCAGTACAACCCGCAAGTGGTAGGCGTTCTCCTCCTCAGTCGTCGAGTATATCAAAATGTCATCGATGAAGACCATGGAAAATCGATCGAGGTATGGCTGAAAGATCTTGTTCATGAGGCCCATGAACACTACTGGAGCATTGGTTACACCTAATGGCATAACCAAGAACTCATAGTGGCCATACCGACATCTGAATGTCGTCTTCTGCACGTCCTCATCCCGAACTCTTAGCTGAGGATAGCCTGATCTAAGGTCTATCTTTGATAGCCACTGTGCTCCATTGAGATGATCGAAGAGGTCATCAATCCTCGGTAGCGGATACTTGTTCCTCACTGTCACCTGGTTCAGGATACGATAGTCGACACAAAGTCGCAAGCTCCCGTCCGCCTTCTTGGAAAACAATATCGGGGAAGCCCAGGGTGAAACACTGTGTCAGATGAGTCCCTTACCCTGCAAGTCCTCAAACTGTACCCGTACCTCTCATAGCTCAGCGGGGGTCATCCGATATGCTGGGGTGGATATCGGGGTTGTTTCAAGGTACAAATCAATATAAAAGTCTACCTCTCTGCGAGGAGGTAGTCCTGGAACGTCGTAGGGGAAAACGTCCACATACTGATCCACCACTGCAGAAAAACAAGGACTCCACACGTCAAATTCTCCTAGGATGAGGCTAGCCAACTGATGAGTGATGGGCTGTCCTCTCTTCTGCAAGAGTCCATCCTGTGCTGCGAAGTCTCCCTTCTCACCGGTGAAGGTGAACCTGCTCCTGTCGGTGCGTACACACCGTACCTTGCACCTAATACAGTCAATATGAGCATGGACTGTAGATAACCAATCCATGCCCAAGATGACGTCTTAAGGCCTCGACGCCGCTACAAGAAGATCCCAGCTGAAGCTCTCGCCTCCTAGAGTAAGCTCACACTGCCGGCACCAGTGCATAATCGTCGAGTCTGCTCCCGTAGGAGTCTCTAGCCGTAAGGATCGAGCCAACGGCTCTGTCGGAATCACTGAGATCCAAGCAAGGGTAGTGGCTATGAAAGAATGACTTGATTATGACCATCAGAGTCTCAGGTACATCTTATCGCAGAAGGAGCTAAACCTGAGACGGCGGCGATGGCTCGAGTTCCTCCAGGACTATGACTTTGAGATAGTCTATACTCCTGGAAAGGGGAACTTAGTAGCCGATGCAATCAGCAAGAGGACGGGAATTCAGCTACTTGGGGAGGCGACAGAGCAGCTATCCGCTTTCAGATATCCTTCGTGGATAGCGATGGAGCAGCCTTTCTTCAATCACTCACAGTCACTCCTCCACTACTGCAGCGGGTCAGAGAGGCACAGCGTGGGGGCGCCGACTGTGAGATGCGGCGTGCGCAGATATCCTCCGGACAGGCACCTGATGGTTTCTCTTTAGGAGGAGAGCATGACATCCTTTTCAGAGGATGTACCTTGGTACCAGTTGATTTATGGGAGGAGGTGCTGAGAGAGTTTCACAGTTCCCCTTTTGCGGTACATCCTGGAGTGGCGAAGATGTACCAGGATCTCAGACGACAACACTGGTGGCCGGGCATGAAGAAGGCTGTGGTTGAGTTCGTTTCTCGATGCCTCACCTGCCAGTAGGTGAAGGCAGAGCACCAGGTACCAGCAGTATTGGTACAGGCCTTGGAGGTCCCAGAGTGGAAGTGGGACGACATATCTATGGACTTCGTGACTGGACTTCTACACACTTCCAGAGGTCACGACTCCATTTGGGTGATTATCGACCGACTCACCAAGTCGTCTCACTTCTTACCCATCAGTGAGCAGGGCTCAGTGGAGAGCTTGGGATGTCTCTACATTTAGGATTTTGTATGGCTTCATGGTGTGCCATCATCTATCGTCTCCGATCGAGATGCTCGCTTTACTTCCCGGCTTTGGAAGGGGTTGCAGGAGGCGTTCGGGACGCAGCTACGTCTGAGCACCGCCTTTCACCCTCAGACAGATGGTCAGATGGAGATGACCATTCAGACTCTTGAGGACATGCTCCTTGCATGTGTCCTCGACTTTGGCCGCAGCTGGGAGGACCACCAACCCTTGGTGGAGTTCACGTACAACAACAACTACCACTCCACCATCGGGATGACACCATACGAGGCATTGTACGACCGACCTTGCAGATCTCCTCTGTGCTGGACAGACCCTGGGGAGTCAGCAGTTGTGGGACCGGAGATGGTCCAGGCCACGACAGAGAAGGTCCAGGTCATCCAGGAGCGGATGAGGATAACTCAGATCCAGAAAAAGTCTTATGCTGATAGGAGGCGGAGGCCACTAGAGTTCTAGGATGGCGACCACGTCTTCTTGCGGGTCTCACCACGACATGGTTTATGGAGATTTGGCCGAGGCGGAAAGTTGTCTCCGCGCTTCATCGGACCATTCCAGGTCCCCAGCAAGATTGGTGAGGTGGCTTATCGCCTGGCTCTACCACCTCAGTTGCACCGGGTGCACAACGTCATTCACATATCTCAGCTGAGGAGATACGTGCACGACCCGACGCATATCATTGACCAATTTGTCATGACCAGTCCTCGGGGCCCGTGCCGTGACTACCTCAAGCCCGCCTTCCATAGGCCAGGGGCTGGAGACTAGCACCAAGGCATAATTCCTGATAAAAAGGGAAGACATTACCTTTGTAAAGTAAACAAACACCACAGAGCAAGCAAGAAAGCTGAATCAAACACTAAGTAAAGCTGGGTACAATAGAAAGTGCGGTAAAGTATGTGGGCCAGAATACAAACCCAAACTGGAGTAAAGTACAACTGAAAAGGAAAATACAACAACTAAAAATAAAGCAACAACGTCGAGCCATCCACTGGTACTCCCACCTGAAGGGTGGGTACAGATATCCACCTCAGCTCCTCAGGTCTAGCCGTCCGCTCCGAGTACGTCCTGCCCAGTGGTCCACCTCCAGGTACCGACCTGCTCCGAAAGCCTCAACCACGATCAGTTCTATCCGTTGTCTGCAACCAACACAACATAGTGCGGGCATAGCCCGTGCAGGGGTGAGTATAAGCTACTCAGTATGGACCCCGAGACCCGCGAAGGTCTCCCAGAATCCACAAAGGATAATCCACAAAGGAAATATACAATCACGAAGTAACATCCGACAATACTTAGGTATATGACCATACATATACCTAAGTCATCAATTCTAGTTTGGCTCCAACATCCGAGCTCAAGTATAACCCAGTCCACACAAGAAATCACAACCCGATCCACACAGAAAAGCATAACGTAATCCACAGAGGATATCAAGTCAATCTTATTGAAGATAAGGATTGAAAGTCAAGATTCAGCTCACACAAGTATACTTCTTCGTAAGATGATAGAGATGATCAGATGTAGCCACTGATTCATCTAATCCGTCGGACCCACACAGGATTGATAGGTACTAACCCCCGCAATGACCCACAAAGGATCGATAAGTAACTAACCCCCGGAATGACCCACACAGGATCGGACCCACACAGGATCTGTAGTCACTGGCCCACACAGGAC